>APFE031399461.1:20252-30843 GCA_000404065.3 Pinus taeda
TGTTTACATTACATTATATTAATCTTTTAGTTTAGTTTAATTTTTATTTTTATGTAATTTGACTTAAGCAAAATGTTATACAAGACATTAGCTGACAATATCTCTACCACATTGGATTGGAGAGCACTCTTGGCTCAATAAATGATTTTAATTTTAAACTAACAAAATTAAAATATTTATAATCATTTCACAACAACTTGTTAAATTTATTATTATTGTTGTTGTGTTTTTTTAACAAAATAGTAAAACCCAATAAAAAATATTTTTGAATAGTATCCACCAATATTGATTGACACATAATGTTATAAAAAGGGAAACCACGCCATTTTGAGTTACCTAGAGTAAGGAGACAAATTTTTGCTCCTACAAAAATAACTGTAACTTTTGGCTGTAGTCTATGGAGAGTGTTATTTTGCCTTGAAAATCATGGAAATTCTCGCAAGATTTTGATAAAATCTGGGAGGGATTTTTGTAAATATAGATTACATGGGTCAAACTTCAAGGTTTTGGGTTCCTTGGAGGTTTTTGATGGTGCTAAATCCATTTCCACCATCAAAAACATGATTAGCACTGCTACTACAAGATTTGTTGAAATTGTTTTACCCAGATTCCAAACATTTTTGGCCATCTAGGCAATTCCTCGGCCTCTATAGACACTCCCTAAGTTTTAGGTCATTATAGAGTATACTCTTACCTAAATAAAAACAATTTTATGATATACTCCATCATCTTTTACACCATTTTCAAAAATAATTATTTTATTTTTAAACTAATAAAATTAAAATTTATATTTTTACAGAATCTTGAATTTACATTTATCACTTATCACCATTATAAAAACAAAAACAACCTATTTTATATAATTTATATATTATTATTAATTAATTTTTAATTTACAGAACTAAAAATCAAAATATTTATATTTTCCAACGACATTTTAGATTCTATTCATCACTTACACCTTTTTCAAGTTACAAATGATTTGGTCATGGTAAACCAATTATCTTTAACACTTACTAAATTATCTCTACCCATAAATTTACCTCTAAATTTGGAAGGTAGCCAATTAGTTCATCTCCATAAGTGAATGCAATGAAAATAATTTAGTTTTGTAAACTTGTACTACAAGTACAATGTGCCGGAACCGGAAATTCCCTTCACATGCCTTTTTACAGGCCAATTTTGATCACATAACTGTTTTTGGACATTGCCAGTGTGCCAGAAATGCCCTTCACATGTCATTTTAAAAGGTTAAGTTTGATCACATAACTGTTTTTGGACATTGCCAGTGTACCGGAAATGCCCTTCACATGCCGTTTTAAAAGGTCAAGTTTGATCACATAACTGTTTTTGGACATTGCCAGGATCTGCTAAGTCGGATAACATATTCATTTTTAAATCTCTGCCAACCTTAGCCAAGTGGGTCTACAATGCTCTTTTCTCCCCCAAATTAATTTTGTCGCGATAAAAGCACCAGGTTCCTTTAAATATCAGAGAAAACTAATATGACAATAGAATATTGAAGGCAAATTCATTGAGGGAAAGGAAATAGAAATATAAACTCTGTTGGATTGCTACGTGATTGCATACTCTAACTCATGGCTCAATGGATCCTCATCATCCATCCTATCACAACTACTAGCCCAGCTATGGCAAAAGTCCATGGAAATGTGTCCAACCAAAGGAGGCTGCTAAATACTGGAATGTAATTGAGATCTCAGACAATGAGTAACAGGGTATGAAGAAGAGGATGATGAGGGGTTGGATGATTCTGCAGAACAACAGAAACATCTTGGGAAATGTCCCCTTGATCGTGGGTCATCTCAGTTTGATACTTCTGTAGCTTTATTATGTATGCCCTTCTTATATCTGATAACAAGATGAAATTGTTGTAGAAAACCCATCCACCTGTAATGTCTTGATTGTTGCAATTTAGTTTGTGAGTGTAAATATTGAATTGGTTCATGATCTGTGTGTATGATTGTTTCCTTACCCATTATGTAATGTTTCCACTTTTTAACACTCTAAACTAATGCATACAATTCTTTATCATATGTAGGATAGTTAACTACTATTGATGTAAATGTCTCAGAATGAAAGCATATAGGCTTTCTGTGCTGCATCAACACTGTCCCCATGGCATATTCACTTGCATCTGTCTCGATCCCAAATGGATGCTGAAGATCTGGTAGTGCTATTAGTGGCGTTGTACTAATCCTTTCTTTCAATGTGTCGAAGGCTTTCTGTTGTTTTCCTCTCCACTGAAACACCTGTTTCACACTTGTCAAAGCATGTAAAGGAGCTGCAATTAAAGAAAAGTTAGCAATAAACTTTCTCCAATATTGCACTGCCCCTAAGAAACTTCTAACTTTTATAGCAGTATTGGGTTTAGGCCAGTTTACAATGACTTTGACCTTAGAGGGATCTATCTTCAATTCACCACCCCCTACAATATAACCCAAATAATTCAAAGATGTTCTGCCAAATTCACATTTTGACTGTTTCGCATAGAGATTTTATCTTTTTAAAACATCTAAAATCCGCTTTACATGCTTTACATGTTCATACCATGTCCTACTAAAAACAAGAATATCATCTATATAGACTATTGCAAAATCATCAATAAATGGTCTAAATACATCATTCATGACTCGCATAAACGTAGAAAGAGCGTTAGCTAAGCCAAAAGGCATAACCAACAATTCATAAAGTACTTTCTTCGTCTTGAAAGCGGTTTTCCATACATCCTGTTCTGCAACTTTGATTTGATGGTAGCCACTTCGCAAGTCTAATTTAGAGAAGTAAATTGCATCTTTTAACTGATCTAATAAATCATCAATATGAGGAAGAGGATAATAATTATTTATTGTGATTTTATTCAGTGCTCTAAAATCAATGCCCATTCTCCACGAACCATCTTTCTTTCACACCAACACAATAGGTGATCCACATGGTGATGCGCTTGGTAGAATAAACCCTTTATCGAGCAACTCCTGTACCTGCTTCTTTATCTCTGCATTCTCTAGAGCTGACAACCTATACATTCCAACGTTAGGTAGTGGAGCATCTTGCTGCAAATAAATCTCATGTTCTATCTCTCGCTTGGGTGGCAGCCCTTTAGGCTCTTGAAACAGAATATCATAATTGGAAACAACTTTAACTAGATCTTCTTTCTGTTTAGGATCACAACCTTGAAATGCATCAGAATTATCAAGATACTTTGCTTTTACAATCATAAGTAAAAATTGTTTACTTGAATTTACAATTCTTTTCATCTGTCGTGAATTTATGAGAGCGAAGTTATCTTTGACTTTATGAGACCTTACAATATATTCGATTCCATCCTTGGTGAGTTGATACTTATTTTCAGCTCGTTAGAAGATAGTTTTTCTATCATACAAGTATGAACTTCCTAATACAACTCCACATATGTCCAATGGGACTATGTCTAACTCAACCTCATCTACAAACATTGACCCAATAGAAAAATGAAGTTTACATTGTTTCATGACTTGTAGTTTCATTTTATCACACACCCAACCTAATGTATATGGATTTTTATGAGGTTTTGTTTCTAGACCCAACTTCATTACAATTATTTCAGAAATAAAATTAACTTGTGACCCACTGTCAAATAAAGTACCAATTTTAGTGTGCTTGGAAATGAATCTAATATGAAATAGTTCATTTCATTTCCTCTCATTACTTTCATTATCAAGAGAATGCGAAGAATTATTTGTAGATGCTTCAAAATATTTACCTTTTATACATGTCATTGTAACCATTGTTTCGTCACCTGAGTCTGATCCCAAGTCCTTTTGAATAGCAACAACATTCTTTCGCTCTTTTCTCCCGAACTCCTTAGGCTTCAATTCTGGATGAAAAGACTAATAGTGTGCGTCATAGTGTCCTTCTTCTTACAAGGAGTGCATGAAGGTTTATCCTTCTTCACAGTGTTTGCTTTCCTCTCCTCCCATTTCAGTTTCTTCTTGCCTTTATTCTTACTCTCAATAGATTTGGATGATTTCCCAACATTTGGGGTTACATTTTTGCCTCTAGCCTCTCGATGAGTTGCTTGAACTGATACATCATCTAAGCTAGTGGGATTAAACATAAGTATAGTATGCTTAAAATAACTATGAAGACCACCTATATATTTTAACAATGTCTCTAGTGAGTCCAATGATATGTATAATGTTAAAGCTCTCTTACGAAATTCTTGAGTATAACTCTCAACACTTTGACCCTTCAATTAACGTAGTGTTTTCTAACTCATCATTGCTTGCTGCATATAACCCAAAGGATAAAATTTCTTTTTAATGGCAGAAACAAATTCATTCCAAGTTGAAATGATTTTACCATGTTTTTGGAGATCTACTTGTGTCTTGCCTTCCCACCACTCATCTCAACTTGAATAAATGAGTTGTTGAATCAGATTGGATTGGGTTTGTCTGAGTAGACTTTGGTGAGGATTTCTTCCCTGTGATTTTATCCTTGCGAGTCAACCTTGGGTTTTTCTATTTCGCATTGGATTGTGGAGGATCAAGCTGATTTTTACTTCTGGTAGCAAATTGTAATACATCCTGATATTCCTCATCCTTTGAAACTTCCTCCTCTTCTCCTTTTGATTCTGGGTTTGTTATAGCATTTGGAGGTTTCAGATCAGTTGAAGGATTTCTTCTAAAGGGTTTAAAAGGTTTCTTGGAAAAGGTTTCTGCTACTTGTTTCTTTATATCAACCATTTCATTTGACATGGTCTTTAAGATTTTCTGTAACCCTTCCAGGTCAAACGGGTCCTTTGGCTGCTTTTTCTTAGGATCATCTCTAAAAGACACTTTTTTAGACTTTCTTTCATCTACAACGTTTTTCTTTTCTATAGTTTCTATGGCTAGGATATGTTTTTCTACAGCTATTGCCTCTTTCATGTTTTCTACTAATGTTGGCTTGGCAACTCTATCAACAAAGATAACTGAGTTTGATGGTAAAGTAGAAATATACCACTCATTTTGGACTTCATCACTAGGTTTAGATGCTGTTGGTATTTTGTTTAACAATTTATTGAAGCGAGAGTTGAAATCTTTAATCGGTTCCTTTGGTCCAGCTTTTAAATTGGAGAGGTCATTGATTAAAGTTGTTGTTGACCTATCATCCCCAAATTTTGTTAAAACCTGATATTGAAATGTATCCCAGTTATTAATGGAGCCTGCTGGTAAAGAAAAGTACCAGGATCCTACTACTCCTTATAATGCATAAGGGAATAATCATACAATTACGTCCTCTTCTATTACTCCATTCAAATTAATGGATAGCATGAAATTATTTATGTGTTCCTCAGCTAGTTGGCCATTATCAGGATTGAACTTGGGCAGCCATTTCTCAAGATGAGCTGGTAATTGTGATAAGGGTGCAAGGATTCTCACAGCTCCTAGATTGGCCCATGGCCTCGGTGGAGGATTTCCTGCTATCATTGGAGTATGAGTAGGAGGAGGTGTGGTGGTGTTTGAAGGTGATTAGGTAGAGGAGGATGTTGCTCTTGTACCTGCATGAACCATGATCTGGAGTTGAGGGATGGATGAATGAACTTGTGATGATATGGATGGGATGGTAAATGAAGAGGATGATAGAACCTCACTCTAAGATTCTGTTGGTGTTTTCCTAGCTTTCTTACGACTCGTTAAAGGAAATTCAACTGGTGGGATTCCTAGATTTTCGCTTTGTGCTCTAGTCAGTTGTTGAGATGGGGTCAAATGAGAAGTGACACTACCTTGGGATAACTCATATTCTTCTTGAGATATATAAATTCCCTGTAACTTATGAATTAAAGTTTGCAACTCAGGGGGATCTGAAGAAGAATGATCTGACTTGTTTGGGATTTAAGTAATGTGCTCTATATTTTTCTTCTCAACTTCTAGTTCAAAGATAGACGATTTGGAATGCGAATGAGAAGTTGAGGGTGATGGTGAGGGAGTTTTACTCTTAGAATGGCGTGAAGATGTAGATTTACTTTCCATTCACAGTCAGGCCCTCCTTCTAGCGCCAAATATGTTGAAGGCTCTAAAAATAGGGTCTCCAACAAGGGGGATAACCATCTAGCATCGACCTTAATGCAGCTCCTTTTCCGTTTGGAATAGTGGCTCTGATTGGGGATGATGGGACCAGTTTCCCAATCTATTTTGGATGTGTGGGCTGATGGGATGATGTTTTTATTTTTGGGGGTTTATGGGGTGAATACTTGTTCTAAATATAATCTATCTTCTAGCTATTATATGCAATCTATCATAATCAAAGAAAACATCTAACTTTAAGCTATCCTGGGAGTAACGTTTACTTATGCTATCTAAAATAATTTCTAAAAGAAATTTATAATGAAGATCATTCAATCACCATGAGAAAATAATCCATTTAAAAATGATTGTTTCATATAAAAAGTTAGCCAAAACAATTATGAGAAATATATCACATAAGAGTTATTCACATATTCAGCATAAAAAAGTAAGTCATCACCATACAAAAGTGCAATAATGATAACTAAACATTTCAAAATTTCATATATAAATAACTGAAAATGATTTATTGCTTAACACATAAGTAAAAAGTATCAGGAGATAAAAATACCATTTTTAAAAAGTTCTACTCATGAGCTGTAGCAATATAGATCTATCTTCAAATCACTTAACATCCACTAAGAGTACAAAAGTGCATTTCAGTAGCAGATATTAAACTCATATAAAAATAAATCTTGTTCCATTGATTTTATCAAAACCTCCTTAGTGGGGCGCAAAATGCACATTCTGAAGAATTGTTTTTGATAAAACTCTGGACCCCTCTCTAAATGCATGAGAGGGGTTTAAATACTACTCTATGAAATCTAAAAATAAATATTACAAAAATAGATGAGGAGGTTTAAATGACTTGCCTCATCTTAAGAAAAATAAACTAAAATGAAGATAAATTGTATCTATGATAAATCATGCATCTGATCCTTTAGATCACAAATATCCTGCAGCAGTTTCAAGAGTGTCAGTTGGCTGACTTCAGCTTTTAACTTCCTGCAAATACAACGTTGAAAGAGCTAGCACTATTTTCTTGGCAGAGGTTATGAGGCACTTCAAGGTCATCCATTGGCTATGTGGTTTTACCAAGTACTTCCAGTATCTTTCCCAGTTTAACTTGTTTACCTGTTTAATCACCTCTGCCCTTTCCTCTGTTGTTTGTTTCCACTCTATTTGAAGTTGTTGTGCCTTTGGAATGAAGCCCGGGGTGGTCTCTGCTACCAAATTGGACTTGTGCATATTTTCATTTATGCACTCAATGACACTGTTCGTTGCTGCCGCTGCATCTTCCATCACCTATTTCGCTTCCTTTAGCCAAGAATCCCATTTTGTGAATAAAATCTCTTTGTGCGATTCGTCAATTCTAGGCATGTCTACTCTTTTCCCTTCTTCAAATCTCTGCCAGCTCAAGAAGTCTGAGACCTTCTTAAAAATTGAATCATATTCAAGTTGTAATTCTACGACTTGATTTGTAATATTATCACTCATTTCGCAATGGGAATTCCATTACGAGATCTTCTGGCATAGTAGTTCTTTCTGTTGCAGGAGCTGGGAATTGAGAGAAAGTGCTTCTATGATAAACTCACCAATTTTTGGATCATCCTTATGCAGTTCTATCATACCCTATAACTGTTATTCTTTACTCACCAAACTGCTTTGATGTGCTAATTGCATTTGCTGGAAGTCTTGCTGGAGTTTTTCCAACCGTGTTTCTGCTTCTTGATTGATGTTGACTTGTTGTAGCTGTTGTTCCGAAAACAAAGTCCTATCCTCTTTCTCTTTAAGTAGCAATTGAACCTCTATTTCCTTATCAATAGTTGTCGAAGAGTATGCACCTATGATCTGTGAGAGCCTAGTTAGATTTTCTGATGGGTTTGTAGTGGGGTCTTTCCAAAGAACATCCATAGGTTCATCCTCAGGAGCAAGCACATCATCCAACTTTCTTTTCTTTCTTTGCCTTATGGTGAAAAGCTTATGTTGAGGACTATAAAATACGTCTAGAGGGGGAATTTCCTCTATCCTTAGTACAATTGCAGACGAGGGAGCAACAGGAATGTGCTCCGTTTCCTGAGTATTGACAACCCTTTCTATTACCATTTCTGTGGTTGTCTCTTTTTGATTTGTTGATGGCTCTGCACTCTGTTCTTCTGTGTTCAATATCTTATTAAAATTTTCCCATTCCCCTTCTAGATCAATTACAAGTGACTTTGTCGACTTTGTAAGAGGAGTGGGAACTTTAGCTTGTTTTTGGGACAAAGCCTATTGATCAAGCTTTTCTGTAGATTGAATTGTGTCTTTTATTGACTCCTCGCTTCTGTTGTGTTCACTTTTTGATTGATCACCAGACTTTTCAGATGATTCTTTTTCAAAACTTGTTTTGGACTTATCTTTTGAACCTTCACTTATGCTAACACTGGGAGTAGGCTCCCTTATTGGTTTGATGAGCAATTGGTCCAATGGTACCTTTGATAACCACTGCTTTCTGTAATTGTCAAACTTTTGGAGATTTTCTTGGTAAAAAACAATTCATGCTATATGTTGAACCTCTCTGAAGGTTTTTTTTGTAGAAAAAAATTGTCAAAGGGATCTTCTTCATGGGAAAATACTTTTATTTTAACCATTGTAGTAAAATTACTTACAACACCAAAGGGATCATATTTCCTCCGCGGGAACTTTGGTAGTTGTAAACATAATATATTATCAACTTCTTTGAAAGCATGTCCGAAGTCATGCAATGCAAATGCTCCACATATTATAGGAAATTGGGGCCAAATGGCTTTCTTGGAATCTTTCAGTACCTTTCTCATTCCCCCCACGCTGCAAGTCTAATAGGCTATCTCCCTAGCCATCAGTTTGTCGGGGACGTAAAAACGTAGCACATGGGGTGAAGCAATGTTTTGAAACACTCTAATATACGTGAACAATTCTCCCCCAAACTACCTTGCCACAAAGAGAATATCCACTTCAGCCTCTAGGAAAACCTTGGGGCATCTCGGTTGTAGAGCATTTTATATATCGGGAGCATAACTCCATGACAAATTTTGAAGAAATGTGGGCTGAAATTGGATTCCCACAATACTTTGTGATAAACCTGAATGGGAAGTGGATTTTGTACCATCCACCTCCATCCCATAATAGGAAATTTGGAAATAAAACAAATAGCATCCATAACATAGGCGCTAAAAAAAATGGAGGGTAAACCCTCGAAGCAAAGCTTCTTTTAGTTCTATATCCTAAAATTGCAATGGCCAAATTGTCCAACGGGATTTGAGCCCAATCCATTATTGTGGCATTAGTAGCCGCATCCACTAGAGGTAACCATTCTGATGAAAACTTGTTGATGTCTGGTTTCTCAAACAGTCTACATAACATTGCAGCGGCAAAACAGTAAGGAGAACAGAGAGAGCCAGTAGCATATATACCTTTTTTATCCTTTTTCAATCTTTCCTCACTGTTTGAACAATGCTTTTTGCATTCCGTCAAGTCTTCATTCTCCTTGGCGAACTCTTCTACAAATTGCTTGCTATAGCTGGCCCGGGGTTCTGGTGAGTGGTACATACGCCTCAAATTGTTTGGAGTAAATGACCCCATGACCTCCTGGCTTTTTGTTTTGAACTCTCTGTCAGATATGTCTACATGATCTATAATCCATTTCACCATGTCAGTGTAGGGGAGTATCTTCGGCCTTGCAGTAATGCGGTGTAGAAACAAGCATGCAAGTTCAATTAGGGATGCTTCAGAAGAGCCGTGTCCATATGCTGTAATTGTAACTTCCATAATTCTCAGGTGTTCGTCCTCTAACAACTGATACATAGCTTCCCAGGTATATATCCCCGCGTCCCTACTATAAGTAGTGTCTTTGAATAATGGGGTCATTTCTGTCTTCTCAAATGCAGGAGCCTTGCCTTTCTTCCCCATTTCTCTGTGTATTACACTATGTGTGCTCTTCCTGAAAATTGCAAGCAGAGAGCAAAAATATGATAAAGATGATAGTGAATACATGAGTAATTAATAGAGGGACAAAAATAAGGTGACGAAGGGTCTTTAATTCTAATCATATCAAAAGATATCAACTTGCATCAAATGGTTATTTACTCTAATCCAAATCATTTTTAATAAATAACCACTAATGGACCATTATGCTAAACTTTAATGTTCATAACTTTGCATCGAACGCCGGAAAGTACTATCCTAGAACTCTGATCCTTTCGAACTACGATAAAAGCGAATTTGCGATTTGCTTTGCAAGATCGCAGATCGCTATATTGCAAAACCCATTCTCGTTAAGAACCATCATTGCATGAGCTGCTGCGATATGCGATCTGCGAGACGCTATTGCATTTCGTGATATTTTCTTATGTTACATAAAGTAGCGATGCGATATTTAGAATTTGTGATGCAATGAGGTTGTAGGCTTTGTGATTTTGCATTCTCATGAATCGCATTTTTAAGGAGTAACTTTTATAAGGGATGCCTGCTGTAACCTTTTGCGATGCGAAAACAATCTTTTCTAAAGTGGGTTTTTCAAGGTTTTCCTT
>APFE031399466.1:0-37795 GCA_000404065.3 Pinus taeda
GGCCAAGTAGGGTATACGGGAGTATGGGGAGGGTGAGGAGTGAGGGGAGGGAGCAGGTGGCTGGCCGATTACGGGTGGGGGGAGTTACCCTAAAAAAAATTGACCCTAAAAAAAATCATTGTTCCAGTATCATCACTTTTTCATTTTCAAGCTATATTTTGCACGAAAATTTCATTTTCACTTCTATTTTTAAAACATGTTCAAAATTGTCCCTAAAAAAAAACCATCGTTCCAGTATACACATTTTTTCATTTTTAGCATTGTTTTTGATGTTTTTTGGGCGTTTTTTGGCCAGAGTTCCCGTTTTGAGTTTATAGTTCCCATTTCAAAGTTTACATTGTTAGAAGGAGAAGGATGTTAGAAATGTATATATATCAGAGAAATGAAACACATAAAATATTGCAGAAATATAAACACAGAAAACACATAAAATAAGAGAGACACAGATATACGTGGTTCACCCAGATTGGGCTACGTCCACAACCAGTCCTTTCTTTCTATTATCCAGCAAAATGAAGAGACACAACCTATAATAGATTCGCTGTAATATCCTCTGTTTTGTTTCACAGTCTCACCTCTCTGTTTCTTGCTTAGAGAATACACATCTATATCATATCCTCAAATACAATGACCTCATACAAAGAGAGGGGTTTCCTTCTAGGGCAAAAAACCCTAAACTAAACATAAGTTCTATCGTTAGATCATCTGCCTAATGAACGGCCTAGATTGAATGGAAATTACTATACTTTTACAAGGTAATTTTACATCTATTTTTGGCTTCGGGGGCGCTACCCTTGAGCCCCTGCTCCTAAGCCCCTGCTGGGGGACCGTTGGCCCACGGACCCCCCAGCTGGGGGGGATTGGCCCCCTCGGACCCCCGTGGGGGGGACAAGTCCCCCCCGCACCCCCCCGTGTGGAGGGGTGTACAAACTTCCTGGGGTATACATCCAGCTGAAACAAAGACCTCTGAACAATCATGCTCCACAAACAACATCCTGCATAAGTCCGGATCAGTGTTATCAAAGTGGTTTGCTCTTTCTCTATTTTTCTTTGCATGTCCCTGATTAGGTCAGGGTATAAGGAGTTAGGGCTTGAACTGGTTGAACCTTTGCAATACCAATCTCAAAAACCTTGATGACCTCCCATGGCAGAAGAAAATAAATATGAGGTAGCATGAGATCCCTTCAAAATATTGCTCGAAGAAGCCCTCGAGCGACAGAGGAACGTGATGATGGAAAAATTTGCCTAGATCCTTCGGTGGATGCCCACAGGTGATGCATCTTAATTTGGTAGCCAGTCTGGAGGCACCACTCCCTTCAAGGTATAAGTCAACTTTGATATTCCCATATTTGAAGGCCAAATAGATACATACACCATAGATAAATGGTTAAATCTATTGGAAGGGTATTTTTTGGTTCATGCTTTTTCCAGTAAGGGACATATTACTTTTGCACTCCTCAAATCTGCCCCCCACGTCAAGGACTGTTGGGAAACCTACTGTGAGTAGAAGGATGAGAGGGAACCACATTGTTTTGAGCCACACCCACTTGGAACTCTTTTCAAGATGTCATCAAGGAGCAGTATGACCCTGTCAGGAGCTATGAATATAAATACATAAATTGAACCACATTATGATAAGGAAGGGACCAAGACATCCCAGAGTTCACAAATATTTTTCATACCCTTTGCACGAAGTTGGATATCAAGGATTCTGAGCAGCATCTTTTATTCAAGTACTGCGGTTTTGTACACAAATACATCCAAGACAAGATGGAGTTTCTAAACATCTCCTCACTTGGTTCCACCTACAGATACACTGTCAAGGTCGAGCATAAGTTAAAATATAAGAAGCGAGACTTTGGATCTGCAAATCTAAAGCATGGGAAAGGGGCCCCCGAACCGCAGAACAAAGGACAAAGCCAAGGCAGGGTGACCCAATACAAACCGTCAAAGATGAAAGCAAAGAACAACACCACAAAGACAAAGAAGGACACTGGGAACTGGTGTGAGCTCCATAATATCCCCACTCACAACACAAGTGAGTGTCGAACCAAGCAGTCACTACTAGCTGAGTTGAAGGCTTCAGAATTAGATGCATGTTCTGAATCTGAGTCAAAACCCAACAAGGGGAATGATAAAGGGAAGAAGATTATTGATGCAGAGCCCAGTGCCACTATTCCCACCACCAAGATCTAAAAGATTTAGCCTAAAGATCTAGAGGAGGGGGAGCATCTCTTCCACTCACAAATGTGGGTGAAGGGTTCATTGTTGCAATTCATTGTCGACAATAGGAGCCAAAAGAACCTCATTTCAGTAGAGGTCATAAAGTGGGTGGGCCTACCAAACACACCACACCCACAGTGGTTCACCATGAGGTGGCTTCACCAAGGAAGAGATCTTCTCGCCCGGGAGTAGTGTTACATTCCATACAACAACAAGCACTTCATGGATGAGGTATTGTGTGATGTTGGTACTCTTGAATTTTGTGATGTATTATTAGGACAATCATACTAGTGGAAGCGTCATGTTGTACATGAGTCAATGCCTCACACTATTATTATTTCCTTGGGCAATAAGTTATACAGGATACTAGAGGTATCCTTGCTTACCACCATCTTTGATCTCTGCTAAGAAATTCAGTAAAATCATCTCCTAGACTGGGAATTTTTTTTTCTTTCTGATTCACTCTCAAAGTAAGGGGAAGATCGTAGCCACATCCATGGCCCCTAGGAAGGGTTCCTCTACGAAGCATAAGTAATTGGATATTGTCATGGAAGAATAGAGGACATCTTCTCCTCACCCACAGGGGTACCCTTACACTATCAGGTCAAGAATTCAACCGATTTGACTCCCGGAGCACCTCTACCCAACGTGCAGATATATCACCAGTGTGAAGAGATCAAGCGGAAAATCTAGGAGTTGCTACAAAAAGGGCACATCTGACCAAGTTCCTCACCTTGTTGGAGCTTTATTGTACTTTTACATAAGAAGGATGGGACCTCGAGGCTTTGCATTGATTATTGGGCACTAAACAAAATCACTGTCAGGAATAGGTATCCAATCCCATGGATTGATGACCTTCTGGACCAACTCAATGGGGCCAAGTATTTCATCAAGATCAATGTGAAGTCTAGCTATCACCAGGTTCCAACAGAGCCCATAGATGTATGGAATACCGTCTTCAAATCCAAGGAAGTCCTTTTTGAATGGTTGGTTATGCCCTTCGGGTTGACAAATGCCCCTGCTACTTTTATGAGGCTAATGGATGACATCTTGTGGCCCTTCACCAACTCATTCATGGCTATTTATTTGGACGACATCCTCATCTTCAAAAAGAGTTGGGAAGAACACTTGCAACACATTCAATAGGTCCTTCAAACCCTTCACCATCACAAACTATGTGCTAACATGGAGAAATGCACCTTTTTCATGAGCCAAGTCCAATATCTAGGTTACATCATAGACGAGTGTTGCACGCATGTGGATCTGACTAAGATCCAAGTCATTTGAGATTGACCAGCCACAACCACTCTAACAAAGCTTCACAACCTTTTGGGCCTTGCAAATTTTTATCGAAGGTTCATGTTGGGATTCTCCCATATCACTTGGCCTTTGAGTCAGATTACCAAGGACGAAGCAAAAGTAAAGTTTTCATGGTCCGAGTCCCAACATAAGGCATTCGTTGAGTTGAAGCACCTCCTCTGCTCTACACCAGTACTCACATTTCCAGACCTGCAACAACCATTTGAAATTGAGACAGACACCTTCGACTATGTTATTGGTGTAGTCCTCACCCAACACAGGCATCCAATGGTCTATAATAGTGAAACACTTTTCGATACAATTCAAAAGTACCCCAACTATGATAAAAATATGTATTCCATCACGCAAGCTTGCCAACAATGGAAGCATTACATTCCAAGTAAGGAGATAGTCATCCACACCGATCACTGACCTCTTTAGTTTATACAGACACAAGGGAAGTTGCAAAATGATCGCCATCAGAAGTGGTCTACATATCTGCAACAATTCCACTTGAACATTAAATACAAAAATGGAAGCATCAATCATGTTGTAGACTGCCCCAGTCGGCCCCCAGTTGCAGCACAAACTACTGTTCTGAACTCTAGTGGCCACAAGACCTCTGGATGGCCACAACTATACAAAAATGATCTAGACTTCACCTCCACATACTAGATGTTAGTAGATGGCAAGGAATTTCATGATTTCCACCTCCAGGATGCATTATTATGCTATCTCGGACACCTTTGTGTTCCTTCAAGTGAGCGTGCCACGCTGATTTTGGAGGCACACTACATTTGGGTCGCAAGACACTTTGGTGTAGAGAAAATTGTGGTTGAACTACAAAAGTAATTTTATTGGCCAAAACTCCAACTAGATGTTGGGAAATATAATAGATTCTGCACTGCCTGTTCCATCGCCAAACCAACCATCAAGAAGCAAGGCATGTACACTCCTCTTCCTACTTCTAGCCAGCCTTGGGAATCCATCTCCATGGATGTCTGACCTCCCTTATACCAAGCATGGTAATGACTATGTATTTGTGGTCGTGGAAAAAAAAATTAGTCTTCCTTATGTGCAACACAGTTATAAAAGAGATCTCCATAGCTAGACTAGTCACAATCCCTTTCAAGTGGGTGTACGATTTCAACCATTGTGTCTGATTAATGTT
Organism: Pinus taeda; assembly: GCA_000404065.3. Taxonomy (NCBI): domain Eukaryota; kingdom Viridiplantae; phylum Streptophyta; class Pinopsida; order Pinales; family Pinaceae; genus Pinus; species Pinus taeda. Next base: position 4,694 of record APFE031399466.1, read on the forward strand.
GCCATGCCTCATGCGACTACATAGAAAAAATCCACACATGTATTGTCCAATGTTGATAAAGCAACCAGATTATTGAAAGTATCCAACACATCCGCCATTAGTTTCACCACATCTTGGAGAAGTCAAATGCCAAGTATAAGCAACGACATGATCAACATTGGGTGCCACACAAGTTTTAGGTGGGTGAAAAAGTTTGGTTGCATTTGCAGAAAGAATGCCTTATCGGAGCCCATCGGAAGCTGAGACCACTTTGATATGGGCCTTGTACCATTACCAAGGTTGTGGTAGAAAAATTTTTTGAGCTCAACATTGCCCCATTCCTTGGCCTCCACCCAGTGTTCAATGTAGACCGCCTTCGACCATACTTTCCACCATTACTGGACACATTAGACATTGCAAAACATCTCACACCTACAGAGTTAAACCCAAAATGCATGGAACATGCCACAACTGATCAGATCATACACACACAGATCAAGAACACTCGCCAATAGAAGACCCAACTATATCGGGTTGTCAAAGATGACCAACTCTTGCACCAAGGAAAGTGGCTCACCAAGGACCAAGTTCAGCAGAAGTTTCCCCATCAAATAGAGGCACTTAATGCAATGGGTATCATTGCTTCCTAAGGGGGGAAGACTGATCCAAGTGGATATCATGACCACCCGCCTATTCCACTTGGACTCCCACCACCGTATCTTTTAGTTTTTCAGTTCCTTAATTGTAGCACTGTTTACTATTTTTGGCAATGTTTCAGGTCTTGAACTTTTGGAGCCGTTTTGAGGTCCTAAACAATGTTTTTTTGGGGAAAACAGGCAAACATGATTGAAAGACTCATGTTTGCATTCAAAATTTGTAGTCCTATGATATATCTTTCTAACGAGGCATTTTGTGCGTCAAACGAAGATCGTATGTCAATGTTACGACCCCAGGAAGTTCATATATCAATTTACCAAAACGGGACCCATATTTTTGGTGGTTCATCTCCCATGGTTAGGTTTTTGGATGTTTAGGGTTTTCCATTGTTTATCAATAATAAATAAGCCTTCGAGCCTCATTGTAACATAGTTTAGAGGCATGTAGTCACCACATCTCTTCTCAAAAATAAACTACCATCGTCTGAACTAGTTTCCATTATATATGTAAGCATATTTCAATTCTTTGATATTAATGAAGTGAAGTTTTATTCTTGCTACATCTCTGTGTTATGTTTATATCTATATTTTGTTGCATTCTCCATATCACTTCTAATATAATTAAATGAATTTTTATACTCATAACCATCTTATGTGGATTTCATATCATCACATATTTATTAACAAAAATATTTGCAACATATAGTTTTATTTATACAAATAATTAAATCTTTGTAAAAAATGTAATATTAAATTTAGGCACCAATAAAATTATTGAAATAAAATTGAAATTTTTAAAAATATCATTTTCATGTTCATAAAATATTTAATAAAAAAATTAAACTATCTAAAAATATTTAGTTATGCAATTTTTTTTTTACTAAATTGAATATAGGGGAGGATGCCTTCCAAAAACTATATCTTATTTTTAAAGTTCTATTTGTTAACTAGTAATAGTAATATGATGAGTTTTCAAGGTTTTAGGCAAATATTATGGTAGAATGTGTGAGTGTTAATTAGTAATATGATGTGTTCTAAAGGTTTTAGGCAAAGTTGATGGAAAAAATCTAAAAATATTTAGTTATATAAAAAAAATTGATTGAATTGAATATAGAGAAGGATATCTTCCAAAAACTATATCTGATTTCTAATGTTCTATTTGTTAACTAGTAATATGATGAGTTTTAAGGGTTTTAGGCCAAGATTATGATAGAATGGATGAGTATTAACAAGTAATATGATGAGTTTTAAGGGTTTTAGGCCAAGATTATGGTAGAATAGATGAATATTAACGAGTAATATGATAAGTTCTAAGGGTTTTAGGCAAAGTTTATGGGGTACAGTAGAATGGATGAGTGTAAGAAAATTGGTTTGAATTATAATAAATATTTTTTTCAATTAATATTATTTTAGATATTAATATAAATAAATTATTTTAATTTATGAATATTAAAAAATTTTAATTTATAGAAATTTAGCAATTGCTTTTGTGCTTTCAAGACTCCCGAGGCTTTGAACGTTGCATTGTTGTTTAATTGTGAGGATTGACAACCGTCGCCAAGCCCTCGTCACCGCATCATTAGTCATTCATGATAATGACAGTCATCACCCACTACCCATCATCATTATCAAGAGGATGACAATTTTTTCTCACGTTGGGATTTATATTTCATCGAGAGGCATCTGGCTCATCAACAGGCATATGGGAGTTCACATCAAAGAAGGGAACTCATCCCTTGGAATAGGAATCTTGTGGACATGAAGTAATTTCTGATATTAATTTCAATTTCAGGTTTGGAAAAATGTACGACCAACTGGAAATTAAAGGAATGTTACAACTAAATGACACAACTGTGAGCTAATCACTCATAGATCTTGTTTTTAAAGCTTAGTTGCACCTAATGGTGTCGGGGTGTCTATATTAATCTAAAGGGTATAAAAAAGGAGATATTATGATTAAACAAAAACGAACCCAAAGTACAACATAGTGCCTAATAAAAAGGAATTGAAATTAATAAATATTAATATTAATTTAAAAGTGAATGGTTAAAAAGGCAAATAATTGAAAAACTAGAATGATTTATTTATTTGATGAAATATAATTTATATATATTTATATTAAAATATTAATTTTAGAATATAAAATATTAATTTAGATTTATTTTAATTTTAGATTTACCAAGTTTTTAGAGGAATCAAATCTCTTTTTAGTTTAAAAGTGATTTGTATCTCAAGAAATTTAATCTCTCGACACCTAATAGATCCAGAATTAAGATAAATCTAGCCTGATTTAATTATAAATTAATAATACAATTATAATTTTATGTTATTTTATTTTATTTTTTATTTTTATGTAATTTGACCAAGTGAAAATGTTAAACAGTACATTACATTACAAAATCTCTACCATACTAGGTTGGAGAGCATTGACACAATTTAAAAAAAAAAAAAAAATTAGATTAAGGGGTAGTTCAATTGGTGATCATAGTGTTATATGAAGTGTTATGTAAATTATGAGATTTAAGGTTTAAATCCTTCCTATATGCATATGTCTACCAAAGAGAGCATATGTAGGAACATAGAGGTGATCATAGTGTTATATGAAGTGTTATGTAAATTATGATATTTAAAGTTTAAATCTTTTTTATTGGCCTATGTCTAGGGAAGGGCCATATGTAGGCACATAAAAGTTATAGCACTGGTGTCCACCTAGAGGTTATAGTGGTAGGAATCAAAATCTTCCATATGTAAGCACATAAAAATTATAACAGTAGTGACCATTTAAAAATTATAATAATAGCAATCAAAATCGACTTTATGTCACACTAATACAATTAACCTATGTCAACAAAAATAAATGTATGTGGACACCTAATTTTGTGGTGGCATCTGCAATTTCTTTGTATAAGTAGAAAATGGGGTTTTCGAGGAGGCAGTCCCTAACACCGGCGAGCGAATTGGCAGTGCAGTGGAGAAGAGGTTGGCGCCACCGATGTCCTTCGTACTCGTGCTGAGGCCCTTTATTTGTGATGATCTCAGGGGCTTCTGCTCTTCCACCATGTGGAGTTTAAGCTTGCACATGCTTTATGATTTCCCATAATACATCAAATTCAAATGCAGAGGCTTTTCAAATTTCCATGAATGATTTTCTTGTTAGCTCCCCGATATTGGCAGTTTAGAAGGTCAACACTCCCCATGTGTTTCATGGCATGTGCTTAAATCTAGCGACGTGTCTGTTTACTAATACCTGTGAGTTTTGGTATAACGGAAATTGTGTCTCCAACAAGTGGTATCAGAGCCAAATATTGGCTTCAAAGGGATTCTTTGATGCCAGGGGTTTATAGTGCCTGATGAGATCAATGCGGCCTTTTTACAGATCTGGGTCTGGAAAATAATGGTGGAACAATCGTACGTGAAAGAACCTCGAGGAGAATCTGTGGAAGATAGTGCCATAACTGCCAGGGATCACAATGCATTTGCTATATTTATCGGTTTGGAACATGCTGATGAATTGTTCGGGATTCATGCGGCTATTTAAAGAAGGTTGAGAGATACCTTTTGGTAATATTAAAATTCAAGGATGATTTTGTTTGGAGCTTTTTTCGTAGGGAATCAATAAGGGATATTTCCTGTGTGTTCTATGCCATGTTGGTAGATGGAGTAGGAGTGGGCTGCATGCAGGTCAGCAGAAGAAAATTGTTCATGCGGCTTCTAAAATTATTCGTTTTCTGTTACGTGAGGCCACCGGTGCTGGAATCTACGAGGTTCTCGGGCTCGCAGTTGGAGCGGTTTGATAGAAGTTTTTGAGAAAATCAAATTGAGAAAGGATGGATTAGAATCGCAGCAGCAAAAAAAAATAAAATAATGAAGTCAAAATTATTGCATGTAAATGGGCATACTACTATAAGACCTGGTAAGGCATGTGTACCCCTCGGTGATCACCGGTAAAGTCTGGGTTAGACCTAGGTGATAGGGTGGATGTCGGGCTAACAATACCCTGGGTAAAAAATCTAAGGGGGGTAAGAGCTAGAGTGAGCGGGATTGTCTCACTTAGCAGGTTTGGCTAGAGTTAGTCAAGGAACCCCAAGTCAAGTTTAAGGGGGGAATGTTAAGAAATTTACTGCATAACATAAATAATTACTGAGAGGAATATGTTTAAGAAAATAACCAGCAACAACCATAAACACATAAACACAAATGTTTATCTGGGAAAACCCCAAATCCGGGGAAAAACCCAACCTAAAAGATCTCATTAGCATTGGCCAAAACCCTAGCCAATTCGACCAAGTGAGCCTTCACCGCTCACCTCCAAATCTTGCATTATAATGAAGTCCTTCCAGCCTTTTATAAGATCCATTACATATAATACCACGGGCAGAATACTATGGGTGCACAATACCATGTGCCACAAAACCATCACTGTTTAACCTAGTCAACTTTGACTTTATCCTGAGTCAAGTTTACCTAACATTTATCTGCCAGAAAAACTTCAATATGCAAAACACGAATGATATTTAAAGCGAGAGGGTTCACAAGAGAAAGGGTTGTGCACACAACACCGGAAATAATCCACCATGTATGAACAAAACACTCACTAAATAATTATCCATCTAAGAAAGTCAAGATATGGCTACTTCCGTGAGCTTTGATGGTGAGAAATTATTCAAACTTTGTAATCTCATGGCATGTGCTCATTGCCTCAATGAGATTTTCCTTTTTGTAGTCATTCCAATCAATGGTTGGGCCACATTTAAGTAGAATGTTCAACAAAGTGATGTGGTTTGAGGTAGGATCTCGACCAAACGAAACCAACCAACCAAAAAAGGACCAATTTGCTAATTGAGAATAAAGGTGGATGGGTTGAAATGGACAAGGTTGAAAATATCATAAAATTATGTGCATATTTTATATTTTTAATTATCCATATGTGTAAATATTTCTTTTTAATTATTTTATAAAATTTATATGAAATATAAATCAAAATGATGTGTGATGGCTTATTTATGGGATTAAATAAATCTTATTTTCATCACCAATTTATAACCAAATCTCTTTTTAATTATTTTACAAAATTTATATGAAATATAAATCAAAATGATGTGTCATGGCTTATTTATGGGATTAAATAAATCTTAATGTCATCACCAATGTATAACCAAATCTCCAAGCCAGGTCAGGTATAGTGTGCCTCTACCAACATAATGTTTCTTTTATCAAATAGATAAAAGAACACTTTGTTTGACACGGAGAGTGGATAAGTCAAATGTGGAAGCCTACACATAAGGAGATACGGGAAATTCACTAAAATAAAAATTAATAGGTTAATTTTTTATTTTCAATGTTGCTATAAAATATAGATTTTTGGCAAGTCGATAAGTCAAGTGTGGAAGTCTACACATAAGGAGATTAATTAATTTATTGTTATAAAATGTAATATCCTCTCAATAAAATGTTAAATTTTTTTTGCATAAAAGTCAGGCACTCAATGTTTCTCTATGGGATTTATTTTTTTCTTGAAAAGTCACTTTTTGTGATGGAATAATGGATACAAAATATGTGCAGTAGTAGCATTTCTAGGCATGTGACGACATACGACAACCTGTGTTTTGAGTGATTGGAAACTTTCATAGTGAATTATATTGTTAGAGATTTCTGGACTAACACTGTGTAGTGAGTGTGATCAATCCAGTACACTCATTACATAGTGTTAGTCCGAAAATCTCTAACAACCTATGTTTTAATTATTGGATGGATATACATGCCACCTATGATATGTCATGTGACAAAATATGACAACCTACATTTTAATTATTGGATGGAAGTACATGGCACTGAATTTTTGGGGAAAGGGATGAATATTTGAAAAAGTTAAAGCGAAATATGTAACTTACTGCACACAAGTAAAGTGTTTAGGTAGAGTTATACAAACTATACATTCACCAGACAAAAGCCCTCCTTGCATGGCATAAATTCCACAAGTATTTTCCCCTTTCTATTTCATTTCGTAGACATATATGGATTTTTTTTTTTGACAGTTTTTTTGATAGTTTTTTCTCTATTAACAATTCTTATGGTTTATTAGGGGTTGCGAGCAAGTGTATTGAGGATCGATTTAGTAATGGGCTCTATTCTTGGTTAGAGGGTCTTGTAAATCTTCTATTCATTCAGTGTATCATTGCACCTTTATGTGCAATTGCTAGTTTTAAATTTACCAGTCTAGATCCATCTTAACTCTGGATCTACCAAGCTCCGAGAGGGATCAAATCCCTTGAGATGCAAACATCTTTTAGAATGAAAATATATCTTGGTAGATCTAGAGTTAAGATTAATCTAGACTAGTTTAATTCCCTAATTTAAATAGACTATATTCCACATGAATACTATGGGTCAATACCATGGGTTCTCATACCATGATTCAATACCATGAAGTTATCTTTATTTAAATCCTATTTTTTTATTAATTTTATTTATGTTAATCGAGCAAAAATGTTTTCACGTAGTGTGGATGGTAAATTCACTATTGTACTTTAATTTAATTTTAATTTATAATTTTTTTTTTTTTTATATAATTTGATTAACAATGTTAAACAAAACAAGACATGGCATTACAACATCTCTATCATACTAAGCTAAAGTGCACATCTGGCAATAAAAAAATAAATTTTATAGAAAATATTTATCTAATTTTTCTCCTTTCTCATTTTCATACTTTGATTAAGAAAAAAAAAATTACTCGCACTTGGATGCCAACTAAACAATAGTGGATTTAGTTGATCTTTGAATTGAATTAATTGTTGCATTGGAAATGTGTGATTGTCCATGAATAAAGTTTCATTTTTCCTATTATTTTTGTATGTTGCTAAAAAACACATGTATTGTGTACAATGTATAAAAATCAGTCCATGGGCAAGTATTCGCAAGGTCGCTGGTTGTCAGAAAATTAAGTTATGATAGGATTGCATAAAATATCCATACACTTTGTAGAGCCAAAGCCACAACATTATCAAAATGCAATTATTTCTAAATTCTCATTGATAAGGAAAAACTGAAATTGTAGCTAATCATAAATGACCAATGTATTGCATGTTGCTATTTGTTGTAGCTTTGTATAGAAAATATGATGGTATCCTTTTCAATTTTGGTGTGACAAAATGGAGGCTCAAACTCAATATGTGTGATTATGATTTCCCAATCATGTTCTCTTTGGCTCATATTGACATTCTGATTTTTATTAGTTATCAGGATATTTATTGATGCAAAATTATAACCCTTCAAGAATGTCCTGATGATGGATCCCTGTTGGGATTTGAAATGTTGATGAAAAATGGTTATTACTGTGGGTTCTCCGGTTACTAAATTAAAAAATATATTGTTGTCATTTACTGCACTTCCTTTTTCCTTCTTATGTTCCTCTAGTATTTATGATTCACCATGGAATGATTTTATGGGCTCGTCGGACTGTGAAATGAAAAGTGAAATCGGTGGAATAACAATTGCTACTTTCTCTGAATGAATAAGTTGATCAATTGTCCCAATCTCTTTGTCCTAGGTCGATGAGTTCATCCTACATCGATTAATTTCATTGATATGTTCATCCTGATCGAGTATGATAATATCTATAGATTGGAGCACCCATACGAGGAAATAATTTGAAGGTTCGTATGGTTCCCAACCTTATTTGGGAGCAATTGCAGACTAGGGCACCAAATCAAGTCATGACATTGGAGAACTGCCAAGTCCACAACTGAGTCTAGAAGTGTCTGTAGAGTGGAGCACATTTGCAAGTCAAGAAGTGGAGGGCCACCGGGTTCGCAACTAAGTCTCGAAGAGTATGTAAAGTGGAGTACCTGCCCAAGTCAAGATGTTCCAAGTCTGTTAGATTCCCAACTAAGTCTGGAAGCATATGCATAGTGGAGCACCCACCCAAGTCGAGATATTGAAAGCCCACCAGGTTCCTGACCAAGTCTAAGAGTGTTTGCAAAATGGAGATCCCACCCAATTCAAGATGTTCGATGCTTGCAAGGTTCTCGACCAAGACTACGAGCATTTGCAAAGTGAAACACCTACCCAAGTCAAGATGTTGGATGTCTGCCAGGTTCCCTACCAAATCTAGGACCATTTGCATAAAAGATAACATGTCCAAGTCAATACTTTGGGGGTCTTGGTAGGTTCCCCACCAAGTATGGGAGCATCTATTGTAACACCCTCCTCCCACATCTAAGCAAGTAACTAGCCAACCGGGGTAAACATGAGACAAGAGGCTACTATGATTGGATTCAACCTCCTATGTGACCTTAATGAAGTGGAATCAATGGAAACATCACACACAAACATCCATCATTAGCTTCAGAATCCTCAGGATACAAGTCAGTCACTCAGACAGCTTGTACCTGGGTCCCACTGATGTTCTGGACATCTTAGGCCTCAGCGGCTCCCATGAAATGGGTAATAAAGTGTCCAGAAACTTAAAGTCGCTTGCATAGGCTTTCTTTTCAGTTTCCAAAGACTAAAATTTTCAGTTATATGCCAACGACCCTGGGATTTAAGCTGCCTTTTCAGGCCGAGATCCCAGGTCACTGCCCAGAATGGAGTGATAGCTTAAAATTGGTAAAATTACAGGGAAATAATGATTCCAAAGCAATAAGTTGAACAATACCTTAATCAAACCCCTACTAGCCATGACAGACATTTCATCAAACATATCCTCAACATGTAACCTACAGGTGTAAACAATAGAATTAAGTGTAGGGATCTCATACTTATCTGAGAATTGCTATGAACCATTGTTCCCTCGTGTCATTTGTTGCATTATCATCTGTTAGGCCATAAATAAATTATCCATTCATTGACAAGTAAAAACATGTCGAGAGCCATACATAGATGTTGTCATAAAACATACATTTAACCATCATAATAGGGATAGAAATATCATAAACATATCAGCCATAGAATCCACATATACATCAATACATTTACACATGAAAATCAAGTGAATGAAATTTTCATTAATGAATGCAATAAACCAACTCAAGATGGGACTACCCCATTCCACCCAACCATAGAATGGTTGAGCCAAATCTCTCTTCACCCATTCACCCTCGTGCCATATTTCAAACATGAATATGGGACTCAAACCAAAAGAACCAATAAGGGCATACCAAGGCTAAACCACCTCACCCTCATCAATAGAAACCAGGGTTTACCATAATCCATCATAGATCACTAGGCCAGCACAATGAACAGATGATAACAAGATTTACCGTGATCTCCACCCAATCACTAGGCCAAACAAGGATGGATGTTGTTAGGGTCCTATAATAATAGGATTCATAATTTTGAATTGACTGTGGTTAGTCTTGTAATATTGTACATACTTTTGCTTTCTACAAAATGTTTTCCATATTAAAAATTAAAAAATGAAAAGAAGGTATGTCCTAAAAGAATAATCAAAGGACAAAAAGAAAGAAAAAGTGAAAAATATGAACCCCAAAAAGAAATAAAATAGATCATGAAAGTGTGCAAACTCAAATGCCACTACTTTTTACTTTACTTTGTAAAATAAGGTTGTGTGCAGCTTGTCAGAAATGCCACAATCCATGATGGTCAAATAGCTTAATATTGACTTATTCATGCTTTAAATTTTATGTTGATAGATGGAGAATCAGCATCTAGCCAAACTGTTTAACCTTGGCAGATCAGTAGTTAGGTAGAGAATAAAAGTGAGCTCATTAGTTTAATCTGAGCCATTGGAATTTATAAGGTTAGAATTAGATATTTTTCTTGTCAAAAGAAAAGGAAATAAAGGGTCAGCAAGCTCAAATGCACCCAATAAAATGAAGAAAAAATGTTAGGATAAATAAAGGGTAGGTAGAAGAAAGGTTACAAATGCACAAGTTTGCTAAGTCAAAGAGAACCTTTATCGTGCTTAATCCTATGTTTCATGTGCAGGAGGATTCATGAGAAAGAAAGGATATTCACAAGCTGGTTTAACTAACTTCTCCTCATTTCACCCCCTATGCTTATTTGCTAATTTCCCCATTACCCCTTCATCACTTATAAATCCCTTTTACCCCTCATTTTGACCCTTACCCCTTGGTTTCACACATTTCCCTAGTAATTACCTTTCAAAAATCATTCCCCTACCCAAAACCCCTTTTCCCTAGTGTGAAACCCATTCCCCATTGCAAATATTACCTTCCCCCTTATTAATTTCCCTATTTCCCTTCAAAACCCACAAAAACCCCTTTATCCTAAGTTTTTCTCCCCTCACTTTATCTAATAAAACCCCCCATTTCATATTTCCCCAACAAACCTCTTTTAACCCACCAACCCTTGGTGCAGTTAAAAAACCCTGCCACATAACCCCTAGTCCCACTTTATTAACCCGCTGCTTATGTTAAAAATCCTAACCTTATTAGTTAATTAATTACATTTCTATGTAATTAAACCTTGGGCCCCACAAATCCCTTTCCCAATTCCCTCCATGCATCTTAATCACGTTACAGTCATCCGATCTCCTGCCCCCAGATCTGACGGTGCGCATCCATATCGCGTGGGTTCATTATTCTACCGATAACAGCCCGAGAGAATGCGAGATTCACGGTTTTGCCTGAGCCCTGTTCTACTACGTGGTGGAACTAGTTGAGATCGCATGCTCGCAAAAAATACCACACACCCTCCAAAAGCAGTGCGATGGTCGAGAAAACCACCTCCCCGCCAAAGCTGAAAACTTCCCATTGTTCATTCATAATTTCCATGCCAAAATGTGACCGTTACCCATTAAAAGGCCAGAAAAGCGCCAATTCACTCTTTTCACTCATTTTTCACTGCAACTACTGCTTAGCCATTGCGAAACCCTGAGACCTCTGCGATCAAATTGACCACTGTCTGTTGCCTGAAAAAGCTCTGGACACCTAATTGAAGCAACCAGTTCACAGTTGAAGCCACCGTACCCTCTATAATCGCCACTGAACCCAGTTTGCAAACCAGACCATCGATCTCTAGGTATTCTTGGGAAAACCAAAACGGCCCTTCAATTTGAAGGCATACAGTCTAACTGGAAGCTTAATTATTCAAATTAATTATCGAAAATTCCCTGAATTGAAAAGAAACCTATTTATACCCAAAACCCTTCTTTTGTAGACTATAATTATCCTCTCACTGTACCAGAACTGCTAAACTCACTCCTAAAACCCCTCAAAGCCTAATTCATATATGTACACCCAATTATGGCTTCCCAAACCTCTTTGGACGTGAGACGTCTACAAACCCCTCACTTGGACATTGACCACCTTGCATTAGTAGACAAAGATTTCCAAATAAAGGACACATCCTCCCATGCCTACCTTCTAAAGCTCCACTGCTTGAGTAAGGACAGATTCTTAAAATAGAACGATGACATCCACCTTTGGGAGTCTAATTTTCCCAAATATTTGTTTCTATAAGTACATCCATTCCCAGACATTATCCACTTTTTTCATGCTTGCTACATTCCTAGCCAAAGGGCCATTGCCACCCCTAACCAATAAGTATTGTTTACCATCACTGTAGAATCCATTAACCAAATGTTGTAGGTCCAACCAATCCCTAATGAGACCCCATTGTCTATTAGAGAATTGTTGGACCTTTATACCAAGCTAGACCTGCCCATAATAACACAAATTTTCCAAAATTTTACCATTGAGGAATGACATACTCCCACAGATAGTCCCCCTTATGCTGCCACTATTTTTTCTAAGAGAGGCAGACAAATTATTACTATGCTCTCTTGCATCTTAGGATACACCACAGATGAGCACGTGGATGAGGTTGTCCTAGAATTCCTTTCCATCTTTAGCCCAGGCAAGCCTCTTGCTATTATTTACAACTATGCTCAGTTCATTGCAGGCAGGATGCAGGAAAAGTTCACTAGATTACCTACTGAAAGAGTCTTCAAGTACTCTTCTGTATTATTTCATATGTTCTTGTTTTATCAATCAGATAAATTCCCTGTTAACATTCAGAAGTTGGATACCAAGGGAAATCAAAGATCAGTTATTTATTGGACACCCTTGATCCAAAAGTACTCCACTACATTCACTTATAAGGACTTCATTGATTCATTTGTCCATCCAGTCATGAATATGCTAACTAGTAGCCCTCAGCCTAGAATCAATCAAGAGATCAAAAGGGTGTTATCGTTGGCCAAGAACCATAAGGTGGGAGACTGGTATCTGTACTAGAACCACACAGAGATAAGAATTTATGGATGCCAACTTAACCCTTACAAACTACCCAAATAACTCCCCATGAGGATATTTGCACTAGAATATTTTAGGTATATTATCAATTCTGATGAACTCAACTTCCTAGCAACTAGGAAGAAAACTCAATTCAAAATGAAAAACAAATTGAGCCCCTTCATTTGTAGCACTAGGGAAGCTGGACCAGAGACAGATAAGATTCTGCAACAAATGAAGTTCAAAAACAGTTTTATGTGGCAATATGGCCCTCATGGAGTCATAAATAAACTAAGGATCAAGGTCAAATTGGGACCTTTCATCCATCATCCCAGACCAGACATTGAGAGGTTTGCCAACCAATAAGAATTGTTGGAAAACACTCTAATTGACATGGACAGCATTGTAGTGGATGTAGAGAATACATTGATTAATGTAGAGAGACAGATTGATGGAAGTTCCTTCCTGCAGGTTCCAGAACTAGGAGAACCAATGAACATTCCTCCTATTTTACAAACTCCTACAAATGAGGAGAGAAACCCAAAGAGAAACAGGGAGGAGGGTTCCAGTTCTTCTATGGAAACCACTGATGAGCAGTTCGAGATCAGTTACAGGAAGAGGCCCAAGCTGAATCCTGTAACTGAATAGGAGGACACCATTGAATCAGTGGAAATAACTGACACTGATACAATGGTGGAAAGAAGCAAAGGTACAACAGCTTCAGGAGAAACACAGCAGCCCTCAACATCTAACACTCAATTGATTGAGAGACATCTCGATGTTGAGGTTTCTTCTTTCATTAGACCAGTAGATAAAGAAAAGGATATCAAGGATAGATACAAGGAGATCAAGTTGAGAAATTAGTTGAAGGCTGAAACATATGCTTAGTACTTCATGCACACACCGCAAATCAAAGTAGGTTGATGTCATATTTTGACATCAAAGCAGGAAAAATGTAGGTGTCCTTCATGCAGCCAACTGTCCAGTAGCCAAAGACATCAGCTGACTACAGAAAAATAGACTTTGAGGTATTGGTCAGGGATTCTTTTGAAATCCTTGATGATGTGAACCACCTGACTTATGTCTTACATATTGGAGTCCCCTTCGAGGAGGTTTCCCATGGAATGATAGATTTGGCGTTTTATCCCCCCCTTTGTTCCCCAATCATTCTTCCTCGGCTATAATTTCTTGTTGCACTACCTCATGCAATGTAGTAGCCTCAAAATGCACACCTTTTCCTTTATAATAGGATTCAATCCATACAAAAACTTGTTTACCTTGAGGGATTCAGTATTTAGATGGGTAGCATATCCAAACAACTCCATGAATAGTGCTTCATATTCAAGGATTGTCTTAGTTCCTTGCTTAAGATCATGGAACTCATTCAATTTCCTCTCCAAGTATTCAGTAGAAAGGTACTTTGCTCCAAATTCCTCTTCAAATCGTTCCCATGTCAAGGTAGGCATGGAGTATCCCAATTGGGATTCTAAGTTCCTCCACCATAATAGTGCACTCTCCTTAAGTTAGTATATAGCCAACTATGCCTTTTGGTTGCTATAATAATTCTGCAACTCAAAACATTGGCGCATGTTTTCCAACCAAGCTTCTGCTACCTCCCCTTTTGTGGTACCCTTAAAGATAGGAAGCTTAACTTTTTCCAACTCTCTATGTACATCTCCATCAGATGGTATTTCTTGCCTCTCTAACTGAGATGAAGAACTAGGCACTGAAGGATTTCCCCAAACCCTACTAATCGATACTTCAATCATCTTTTGGAAAGATAACATCATATCCCTTACTTCCCTGCTGGATATTTGCTCAGATTCTTTATCTTGCAGAGGTGGAGATGAGACTTCCTTCCTTCTCCTTGATGTTCTCTCCATGATTACTTAACCTGACCAAGGAAAAATTTAGGTAAGTAAATAAATATTAGCAGGCAAGCCCTAGGCCTTAGAGTTTTAACCTGCTCTAATACCATATGTAAGGTCCCACCTTACCAACCATCAGTATTATACTAAGGTTGACTCAAAATGCTATTTAAGTTTAAGTTTTTAAGACGTAAAAATTAATGCAAGGTTATATATCTATATTTTTAGTTTTAGATGGTATTCTTTACACTACGTACTAATTTCTACTAATTAACTAACCCATGGTAATATTAAACTTCTCATTAAGGCTACAGGGTCATGGTTCCTAAAGATCCAAAACTTACAACCGTAAGTCTTAAAATCACATTTAAATGATAGAGTCTTTAGTGGGATAAATAATATCAATATTTACAAACCACAATTTCTAATAAGCTAATTGTTCATTCTATTGCAATTAAGAGTGTTTAAGAGTGACTAATTTGATTTTGTTCTAGATAATATGCCTATGAATTCTTTGGTAAAACAAAGGGAATAAAAACAAGATAATTCAACTTCTAAAGGAGTGGTTTCCAGCTATTATGAATTCATATGTGAGCTAACAATTATGACATTTCACCTAACCAATTTGCCTTCCATGGATTTTTACTTCAATGGAACCATCATATTTATTCTTTAAGATATCTCCAAAAATAGCTTGGTTGCAAATCCTAAATTTACTTAGTCATTTTTATAGACAATTCATAGATGTAATTAGCTACAACCATTGAAGCATTATGTCAAACAGTTTGCAAGCATGAAATGTACAGCCATTGAGGCATTTTGTCAAACACTTACAACCATGACCCTGAAGGCGATTTCACCAAAATTAACTAACATGAATCTAAGATTACATAATTTATTTTTCTTTGTTAGTAATGCCAAGAAGTGAACGTAATACATAAGTAGAACTATCATCCATCTTGATGGCTGCATATACAAAAATTTAGGCACATAATGACTATAAATATTTAAAAAAAATTACAAATAGCTCGCAGCGATGTAGTTACAACCATTGGCAATTTTGAACAACAGTTAACAGTCACAAAGCAAGCTGCTAACTATTAAACTATCAAACAAGCAGTCACAAGTTTATTAAACTATCAATGTATTAACCATTGATACTTTAAAATAATAATTCCAAGTTTATATGATAGACTGATTTCATAAAAAGAGATTACCTAGGAAATCATAGCTACAAAAAAAGGCAACAAGACAAACCACCAGGAAACAACAGCAAATCTGTGAAATATAGAAGATTACAGAACCGGATTCTGAAACTCTGTTTTTTGAAATCAAAGTTGGGACAACATGGCCAAAAGGCACTGATACCCCTTGAAGTTAAAATAAATCGAAACAAAAATGCCCAAAAATGCGATTATTTAAAACTACAACCAAAAACAAATTTATACTGTCTCATTTATCCCTTTTGTGAAACATATACTCTGAAAACTTATATATAGCTGTAAAAAGAGAAGGAAAACCCAAATTTATGCTATTAACATGTTTTCATAAAACTCATGGCAACCTGAATGCTTCATCCATTAAGACATGATGTAAATCAACTTGCAATGAAACTGTACAAAAAAAACTTACATAAAATACACTACAATTATTGCAAATTCCTTCAACATTTATTGTGCAACATTTGATATACATCTAAGTTTCAGCCAACAACCAGATAAACAAAACCATGTAATGAACTACAAAAAAAAACACAATATAATGTTGTCAACATACCATGAATGAATTTATACAACTCAAAAAATGGGAGTATGCTCCATCTCCAATGAGAGTATGCTCCAGCTCCAATATCCTTACCAACTCATTGTGAACCACCCAGTTTTCCTCCCAACCATATCCAGGAAGAACTCCTCCCCCTAGAACCCCGAGCTGCAAAATCTCACAAGCAGTACCAAAAGACAACAGTAGAGAGATTTGCAAGGCAAACTAAGGAAGCAAATTTTCACTTCCTCTCAATACCACTCATGGCCAACCTCAATAGCTAGAGGTCTTAGGATTTTAACAATAATTTCAGATTTATTATGGAAGCAATTGGCTGCTCTCCATATCTCTCCCTCTCACTATTTTCCTCAAGTCTCTTCCACTCTTGGCCTCCTAATACCTAAGTGAGAATACATGAGACTCATATATAGGAGGAGCAACCAATTATTGTCATAAAGGAGGAGTAATGTGCATGCATTGGATTCCATTTAGAGGAGTGTAACTTATGCCATTAAGGAGAGGTATGCTTGCCTTAGTTAAGGAGAATGTAACATATGCATTAAAGAAAGCGTAAGAGGAATATTTTATGACTTATTTTTAATGAGTGAAAAGGAATATGCCATTCTTTGATGAGCGCATAAAATAGAGTATAATGAATTATTTAAGAGAGAGAGAGAGAGAGAGAGAAAGAGAGAGAGAGAGAGTCATGAAGGAGATGTATGAATTGATTAAGGAGATAAAATTGACTTGTAATTCCTTTTTAATAATAATACCAGTCTCATAAAAGATATTAATAATATTGAGTATTCAATCAAAATTGAACTATTAGGATTAATTAATGATAACTTAATTCATTTTTCTTCAACTCTGCACGATTACCAATTTATGTAAAGTGATTTACTATTTTTGGAAAGTCATGCTTAAGATGCTAGACATGACTTTCTATTTTTAGAAAGTCATTCCAGAATTGTGAGGATGAAATTTTATTTAAGGAAATTCATCCATGAGTGGTATTTTTATTCTGGAGAATAGGGATTCTGCACCCGTATTTCATGCATCTCCGTGCCTTAGTAGATTGAGGACTCCGCACCCTAATCTACTCTAAAGACCCAAGCTTCCACAACTTGATCTTTTTTAAATATTCAAGACTCCACAACCTAAATATACAAGACTCCACGTCTTTATCTTTCTTGGATTTAGGACTCCACGCCCTAATTTCCATGCCCTCTCATCTACTGTGCTTTGAAACTTTGTGTTTCTCCTTATGGTACCAATTGTGAGCTCTTCCCCATCTGATGGTTCACTGGGAACGCCTTGTTCAAAGACCTACACACATTACAATCTCATAGATCAAAGGAATCAAATGAATTTCATAATGAAATTTATTTAATCACATTTTACCCAGAATGGTGCATGGCTTCCACAGTCATTCATAATTGAACATCCTTGTTGGAAAATGACCAGGTACCCTACCACATCCTGATTAGTACAATATTAGACATATATAATCACACAAATCATGTATCATCCATAAATCATAATTAACCATCTATTCTGCATAACTGTGAGAATCCATGGGTATATATGTCTCAATCTTGGATCACCATCCATGTCATACACCTGCTTCATAAATCAGATACAAACAGAAAAAACATATGTATAACATTTTACTTAACCAAAACCATCTAATATAGATAATCAATGATGCCACATATAAGAGTAAATATAACTATATAAAACATTGTTCCCAATCCAGTGATCAATCTGTGATACATAAACATAAAAGGAAATATAACTATTTATGTAAAACATTATTCCTTAATCAAGTGATCAACCTATCATATATATATAACCCTTGATAGGAGTAACAAAACTATACTAAAAAAATAGGACACTACATCTAAAGTTGAATGAATTAACTCGAAATTTATCTCAGAATTTGTTTAAGTACACTCTGTTTTGAACAGTTGATTATTTCCATGTTTTCTTCTGATTCGGATCTGAGAATCCTTAATTGCTCTCCCATCCCGATTGACCTCTTTCAATTTCTTCATAATCTGGCCTAAGGAACCCTTAATTTCTCCTTAGATCCGATTGAAAACCACTTCACCATCCAGCCTTGAGATCTGAAGTAACTCTACTATCTTGCCTTGTAGACAATGTTTTTAGAACTTGATCCAATCCTGTTTGCTTGACATTTGAGCCCATAGCCCAATGGTAAAAGACTCCTCTTTTCATCTAAGTAAGTGATCCCACCACCAAATCCAAATCAAAACCCAAGTACAATCATAACTAGCCTAAAATCAAATAACTAAACAAAGTTAAAACATAAAGAGAGAGCCCTCTTTGAGCATTAGGAAGGCTAGATCCTAATCTCCAAAGTAGCTTTGTGGTTACCTCCAATCATTTCTTTCTAATCAAATCCAGAGAAATATTGGAGTGATAACAGATGCCACTAGATTTTACCACCTACACCATGAGGAATTTTCCTATCTCCTAGTCCCTCAAGATTTACCGCAATCCAACCCCGAATCGCAATGCCCTAAACTGAAACCCACTCTCCAATATTTACCACATATCCCAACCCTGGGATTACTAGGCCCAACGGAGAGAAAACCACCTCTTGGCTTTAACGTATATCTTGCCATTCACCAACAAGGATTCCTAGGCCCACGAAGGCAACACAATCCTGAATTACCACAACCCACGATCTGGCTCAGGGGTCACTAGGCCAGTGACTTTACCGTGATCCACAGTCTGGTTCAGGGACCACTAGGCCATGTGCTCTATCATTCGGAGAACCACCCCACTCAACCTTGAATCCATCCGGAAATCCAACTCAACCAAAACATGAGAACCCCATCACACCATGGCTATTCGAAAATGGCAAGGCTATGATGAAAAACATTGTTACGCGTGGCAAAACACATGCCATGATAAAAAGAACGACATGCAATGCCATGCATGCGAAATATAATAAGGAAAATACACATGAAATTTGATACCTGCAATGAAGCCAGTTGTAGTTGTTTGATCCTGCCTTTCCCTGCTTGATCTTTACTTCCTCTTGCCTTCTTTGCCTTTCTTGCTCTAATGCCACAATTGCTCCAAGAAAAGTCTAGGATTCCAAGAGTGAGAGAGAGAGAAAGAATAATGAGAGAGCTCCAAAACACAATTGAAAAAAGGTTACCAACTGATCCTCAAAAGCCTTTTTATGAATGAGGCCTCTATTTTCTTCATTTTCTATCATTTTCCTTCAATTTTCTCCTCACATGCACTAGTACAAAATGGCTAATTAATTACTAAAAAATGACTAAAATTTGTATACAAATGACCATTTTTTAGTCAGTGACCAGTAGTAGATAATTTACAGTATCGTTTTAATCTATGTCATTAATTGGTTGTCTCGATTTTATCGTCTAGTAGTATATTTAGTCATTAATTTGGTCATTAATTTAGTCATTAATTGCCACAATTAATGACCAAATATACAAAAAATTATATTACTATATGATCATCCGAGAAAACCAATTAATGACCAAAATGTTGGTCGTGTTATGAGATACTATAAATTAGCTACTAATAGTCATATATATGCAAATTTTAGTCATCGTTTCAAACCAATTAATAACCAAAGAAATATGACTACATTTTGGTCGTGTTATAAGATACTATAAATTAGCTACTAATGGTCATATATATGCAAAATTTAGTCATCATTTGCAATCACAATTTATCATTTGTAGTAGTTGATTATTTCTTTTTGGTAGTTTCATATTCATTATATAAACAATTAATTTAGTAGTTTATATTTATTTCATTTACTTTAATTAATAATCATTATAAATGACTAATTTAGTCATATATTCATTTTATTGTGTTCATCATTAATCAATATAAACTACTAATTTAGTAGTTTCAGATTGATTTTATGTGTTCATTATTAATCAACTTAAATTAATTAGTATGATTTAAAAAATGTCTTACAATGTGCATGTTCATCTAATATGAAAACGCAAAGTTGCATATGTCAATTACAATACTAAACAATATCAAGGACAACTATAAATGATTTCAACCACATAAATTATATTATATGAAATGTTAAAGTATTACAATATAGGTTTCCAACTTAATATTGTTTGGACTACAATTTACCCATGAAATTATATATCATCATTTCAAAACATTATCATTGTGTTGTCAAAGCATTGCAGGTGAATTCAACAACTCTGAAGACTTGACCATCAGTCTCTATGTGTGTTTCTTATGCGGGATATTGGCTCTAAGGGTAACACCAGACCAATTCTCTTCTCTCTCTCTCTTTCCATTTGTCGCTCCAGTGTTATTTATCTTCTCTTTCTTCAATTCCTGCTTCTTACCATCAATATTAAGTTCTTTTTTTTCTGAAAATAAAAGAAGATACAATACAAAGTGTAAGACATGAAAGACAATGAACACTAAATTATAAACTAAAGTAGACTATAAAGAGTTTATACGACATATTCCTCGACATCAGCAATGTCAAAGCCATTTTCCCCCATACAAGTAAGAAACTCGAATAAGTTTTTTTCAGTTAGGCAATAGTGGCCACTATAATGTGGCCAAATGCCCTGTTTGAAAAAAATAAATAAAATGTCAGCATAAAAAAGAACACCCTGGTAACTCGGTATTAAACCTTCAAGGAAATCTTCAGCACAATCATGTCAACTAAGTTACATGCTAAAAATCTCAAGTTGTAGATAACTTATGAAAACAAATAATCTGAGGTGTGATTTTAATCCTTGTCATTTTATTCGCAGCAAAATTTCATTTTATAATGCATGAATTTGGTCAAATATATAAACAACATGTGTTCAAATAACAACATGAAAGTAAAACTTTTCTAGTAGCCATGAAAGTCTTTTAACACAAACTAGCTACAAGGATTCCAATCAATATTGTGTAATATTAATTTCAACTTCAAGCTTTGGTTGTTGTTTAAATGGACACGATACCACGTATTTTCAATCTCATAGTTAAAAGAAAAAATAAAATCAAAAGAAACATCCAAAATACAATCAAACAATAAAAAGAGGATATCATGGAGTGGACACTATAATTATAAAAATATGTTTACTTGTCCACTAATGTCGTGTTTGGCATTCCTAAAACATTTTTTTGCCAAAATAATCATCAGGTGAAATAATCACAAAATTAAAAACCATAAGAATCTCTACTAGAAACATTTCTAAAGTCGGTGGCTCGGGTGCCTAAAGCATCTCTAACAACAAATGAATCATATCCAATACATGCTCTGCATTATCTCCCCGTCCTTTTTCCAATCACATTTCCTGTAACCTGCCCACAGCAAAGTCAAGTAACAATCAAACGAAGGCATTGACATTTTTTTTAATCTTTTATATCTATAAAATTTGAATCTGATTTGTTTTAGGAACATATTAATTCATATTTAAAGTGTTCTTGACATATGTGAATGTATCAATCAAGTAGGACATCAAAAAAATCGACATCAATGAGGTCCTCAAACAATTTCTACAATATATCCTGGGTAGAAAAAAAAACATATCAGCAAAAGAAAAATCCATATATTACTTATGTTCAAAGTCTGTATATGGTGTATTCTTAGGCAACTTTTTAAGATGTTCCTCCACCTTTACCAAAGTGAACTATAGCTTGGTTAAAATTTGTATCCTTTCATTCAGCATCAATTTCTGCAAGATAAATGTCATACATTATTCTTTCCCATTTCTCAACATGCTACATATGATAAATTGAAAGTCACATAAAACCAAGAGCAAGCCCTTTTTTAACCAAAAAGAACAAACAAATAGTGCCTCTAATAAAACTTCATTTTAATATCAGTAGATGAAAAGGGAGTGGACCATTTTTGCTTCTTGACTTTATCTTTTTTTGTTATGAGAGTGCTCGAGCTTCAAGAACCAACAAATGTGAGGGAAGTTATAAATGTGAAAAAAAAAAAAATTATGTTGACCTTTGTAAACTTCTTCAAAATGATGTGAATGATGCCATTTTTGGATGTGGTAAATCTCATAATAAGAAATGGTCACATTGGATGCAGAGATTAAATATAAAAACTTGTGGACGTGGCATGTATTCTAATAAATTACATTGCAATGACTACCATGGGTCTTCACGAGTTACATGTCCTCAGCATGTTAGTATTGATGATGAAAAAGAGATGGCAACGATAAGTATGGGTAGTCCTAGTTTGTATGGTGGATATCTTCAAACCAAGGTCATCATCTTAATGAACTTAGGTTCTGACATGGTAAACCTGGATCTGGTCCTCACCCAATTTCATTCCATCATACTTTGTCAAGACTCAAGAGGACATAATGGTCCTTCAGCTTATAATAGGGTTTCTTTTGAGGTTATATATAAATCTTATAAAAAGAAAATGGATTTTTGGGCTCCAAGAGATATGGATAATTTAAATGATCACAATCATATGTTTTTTTCCCAAGATTCAAATGTAGGGATACATTTTGTGGATTTTACTAATAGATAGAATGAAATAAATAATCCATGAGGAGGATTTACTGGTCATTGTGATTAGGGAAATACTCAAAGATAATAAGACTCATGAATTATGATGTGATTTTCGTTGAAGACTCTTCTCATAAACCTGTTATGGATCACAAAAGCCTTAATTCAACAAGACTATTTAGGTTCAAATCAAAGATGGTGTCGATTCTTGTAGCTCCTCAATTGTTGGTAGTTTTTAAGGTATGAATTTCAGTTCCTCAAGGTTAGGTGCCTTCAACTTAATTGCATCTACCTTGGTCCTATCACCCAAAAGAAAAACATAATCAACAAACAATAAATATGTTAGGTTTAGGGCTCTTCCTATTTGCATAGTTGTCAAGCTTATATTTCTTTTTTACTATGTTATAGCTCTGTTGAGACCACCTACTCTACAGTAAAAAATAGAAGAGGATCCATTAGTCATACCTACCCATGGTCTCGTGTAGGCATGATAGAAGAATAGGCTGAGCCATTAATTAGAATTGCAAATATATTGAGGAAAGACAATTCATTATCTAGTTAACCAAGTGCACATTGAACCCTATATGGATGAGTAGCCCTAAATAAAGCCAGATCTTTATATCATGTGCCTTGGAAATATAAACTCACTAACATTGTTTGTAATTTCTTGGTTTGAAGTTATAAATTTCTTCTTGGGATACTCATATTTTGTAATGGATTTGTTTCCCAAGAAGGATGCCAAATTGTTCTAAGGACATGGAATCAGCTTAGTGACTTTTGAACCTACATGTAATAATTTTTGCAATGATTTTGTAGATGCAATTACATATTGATATGGGTATGAAATCATCAAAAGTTTCATTCTTG
The DNA here is from genome assembly GCA_000404065.3 of Pinus taeda. Lineage (NCBI taxonomy): Eukaryota > Viridiplantae > Streptophyta > Pinopsida > Pinales > Pinaceae > Pinus > Pinus taeda. The sequence goes on from APFE031399466.1 coordinate 28,553, forward strand.
CCTAATTTTTTGGATTAATGTAGAATATTAAACAAATTTAACACACATGAAAACATACCAGAGACATAGAAATGGTGAAAAAAGCCTCAGCCTTATTGTATTCCTCTAATAATGCAATGTACAAATAATGATAATAGTACAAATAAATACATGAGGAAGTTTGTCTCAAGATAGTAGGTCTATCTTAGACACTATAGTTGAGCAAATATCCCAAACAAACACTAATCTAGGAGCCTAACTAGTTGTAGAGAATCTCTCAACCAACTAGGCCTAAACTGACTCCTAACCATGAGGAACAAACTCAATCTAGAAAGGTATAATTAAATCCAACTTTCTTGATTTTAATTAATTTAATTATTTTGGACTTATAATTGTTTTCATCACATGAGAGTGAGGCTAACATTCCCCCTCTCAATGATAATTCCAAAATAAGAACCAGGAACCATCTTCCAAGTTCTCATGCTGAAACCATTGATCCTCAAAAATGCTGCCTGAAAAACTGGCAAAGATGGATGCTAAAAAACTCCAATCTAAAGAGAAATTGAATCAGCGGCAAGTCTGATACATCTCTTGAAAACTCCATCAGGTGCCAAGCTACAAAAGGATCCATATCTCCTTTTCTTTAAATCAACATCCTTTTTCCACTGACAAAATTTTGATGACGCCCACTGGCAAATTTGCTTGTCCACTGACACAATATTGAGAATGCCCACTAGCGAATTTGTTGATGTTGAAACTGCTCACTGTTGTTTGTTGAAAACTACTCACTGGCTGCTTTGAGGAAGATGATGACTTCCCACTAGCTACTTGATGTTACTACTTCTTGTTGATTTTGTCGAAAATTTTAGTATGACAACCTTCAATTCCATTATTATCATTTTCCCCCATCTGTCAGCTGAAAGGAGAGACAATCAACATTTGATTTTGGAACTCCCCCCCTTGAGGTGTAGGAGATTTCACCATCTTCATTTTACTGTATAATTGTCTTCATGTGAAACTAAATCCTTCGGTAACACATAGACAACTATTTGACTATAGATGACCACTTCCAAGGATCAGTCATGAGTAATTGATCTTCACTCTAGGTGGTTGATTTCTCTTGCAGCATCTTTCGGATGAATGATTTTTCTTGCCACAATGGTGACAAGGATGGAGGTCAAAGGATTTACTCTCCATATGGCCATTTCGTTTACAATGGTTACACTTAACCATATTCTGATCATTGTTGAGAAAACCAACACTTACAAACTAAACTGGAATTGAGAAATTTGGAACAAACAAAGTGTTTTATTTGTTGTATCCTAGGCCATAACAGTCTTTGTTGAAGGATATTTCTTCCCAAGGTCTTATAACTTTATTGGAAAGACTATCCTGTTGTTTTTCTTCATACTTATTGCTTCTGCTAACATTCTGTCCTTGATTTATTAAACCTTCTATGTCACATTGGGCATCAATCACTAACAGTTCATCGGTTTGACATGTTGCATCAAACTGATCAATTTGATCTTTGGTACTACTTGTTGCATCATTAAGTAGTACAACTGGTTGGTTGATATCACTCATGTCACAACTTATATCAACCTGATTGATTAGTTCATCTGTGCACAACTTATATCAACTTGCTTGATTAGATCATCTGTGTTGTAACCTTCATTAATATGTTGAATAAGATCACTTGTATCACAACTTTCATTTGTTGTTGTGATGAGGTCTTTTGTGTCACAACTTGCATCTATCTTCTCTACACATTGTGCATCAAGTAAATCTTTCTTTTCACTTAACTTAATTTGAAGTGCATGAATGAGTTTTTCTTTCACTTTGAGCTCAATTTGAAAGTCTTTCGTTGCTTCTAATGTACTGGTCATTTGATTGAATAAGGTTTGACTTTGCTTCAACTTCCATTCCAGTATTTCAATTTTGTTCTGTAACTCATGATTGCAATCTTGCAAATCTTTAATCTCTAGTTCTGCACTTTGAAGACATTTTCCTCCTTTACCCATTATGAGTTTTGACACACTCACTTGTACTCGCTCACTTGCTTGCTTGATTTTGTTTGATGGTTTCTTGTAACACTTGCGGGATTTGAAGATCCTGCTCGCTTGAATTCTTGAACTTGTGTGCCTAATTTAGTTTATCAATGGAATGGTGGAACTCACACTCGCTTGAAATTTGTGAATGCTTCAATCGGCTTAACTCTTACTTGAAATTTCTGTTAACAAATGAACACACGCTCGTTTGAATTTTGTACTAGGATGAGGGTGTCGGATACCACTGAAAATGCACCCAATGTTTACAATGACAAGTTCAAATGATATTGACTCACTTGAAGAGAATTGACTCAGTTGAGGAGAATTGACTTACTTTACCTCCTATAAATTCACAAGTTGGGTGTCGGTTTTGACCGAAAATGCACCTTTACAATTCAACTCAATTTCATTTGAATTTGTTTACAAGTTAACTTACAAATTATGATTTTTCAAGTTACACAATGACCAATTGTCGTTGAATGTTGATGTAGTCTTTTGAAATACATGAGTTTGTAGTGGCATTAACTTGATTGCCTTGCATGAATTTGCTTGTTGATGTAGAATGTTGATGTTGCCAACTTTTATTATGTGTTGCAGTTGCGTAAATGCATGTGATTGTTTGTGCTTGATTGAATGCTCATTACAGCGTCTTAATTTCAGGTGCTTTGAATAATGTGCTTGTTTCTTTCACTTGCTTTAGACTCCTTGTGTGTGTTAGCTAAGATAATTGTAGTGTCAAAACTAGACACAAAACATGCATTTTCAATCACTACACAAGGTGTACCTAAGATCCCCTTATTCAATTTTAGGCGGATCTAGGACACATCAACACCACAAAAAATATGTTTTTATTAAATATTAAAGTACATCAACCTTTTATCTTTGAAACTTCTCAAAATTCCAAAACTCCTTGAAAATTTTCAAAACTGCTTGGAAGCAAATTGTCTTCAAAACTGACTCACCCACTTTCTTCAACAAAATATTAAAATGACCTCCTTAACAAATACACCTTATCACTCCATTACAAGGAAATAAGCCCGCCCTTTATAAAAATCCCACTTGTCACTCCACACTAAAAAAAATGCACACTTATCTCTCCACTTTTAAAAATTGCACCTTCCTTTTACTTTAGAAACATAAACTAAATATGGGTCTCGAACCTTCCTTTCACTTTAGACACGTTTATTACAATGCTATACACTTTCTCACTCTATTTATAAACTTAAAAAAAAAAATCTTTTAAATTCCCATTTAAAAGAACTTTAATGAGTCGCTTTAATAAAGTGAGTTAAAAAGTGAATTCAGGTTTATGGAGGTATTTGAAAAATTAACATGCATTCACAAAATTTGATCGAAAGCTACTGCGGCACATGAAATTCTTCACTAAAAGTGCCGCCTCTTTGACTGTTTACTGGAAATTCTTCGAAAGGATCAGGCACGTCCTCCATTACAACCAATGTCGTCTTCATCATTTTCTGTGATTTTTAAATTCTTGCATATCAATGTAACTATCTCCCTTGGGATTCGCTTCTTGCATATCGCTACAAGGTCTGTGCGCTGCAAGAATCTTCAAACTTGACCGGTGTACCTCAAATCTTCAAGAATAGGTCCAAGTATCCGCTCATTGAATTAGATGCTGGAAGGTCAAGATAATTCCCATGTTAAGAAACACAACCGCGAAATTCACACGCCATTTCCTATGCAATCATTAAATTGTTCCTTTGATTTCCTCTAGCGTTTTTCCACTAGTAATTGCACATGAATCCAAGCTCCACACACAATGTGTCCATGCAATAGCATATTGAACCGGCCACACCATGCTACAATATCCTCATTCACATGCTGCTTTGTTCATACACAGAGTTGCATACACCTCCGTGCTCTAGCATTCCTCCCAAACGCAAAAGGAATTCACACAATAGGTTGCATGCATCGTAGATCTTTTTAGCTCTAATACCACATGTAGAATATTAAACAAAATTAACAGACATGAAAAAATACCAGAGAAATAGAAATGGCAGAAAAGGCCTCAGCCTTACTGTATTCCTCTCATAATGCAATGTACAAATAATGATAATAGTACAAATAAATACATGAGGAAGTTTGTCTCAAGATAGTACATCTACCTTGGACACTATGGTTGAGAAAATATCTCAACCAAACACTAATCTAGGAGCCTAATTAGTTGGAGAGAATCTCTCAACCAACTAGGCCTAAACTAACTCCTAACCATGAGGAACAAACTCAATCTAGAAATGTAGGATTAAATCCAACTTTCTTGATTTTAATTAAATTAATTGTTTTGGACTTATAATTGTTTTCATCACATGAGAGTGAGGCTAACAATTAAATCCTGAAGTGTTGAATTGAAAGCTCCCAAATCATGCCTATGTATTTTAATTTGTCAACAATTCTTATTTGGTATGTCTGAAGGAAGTCATAGAACCCCTAAAAGAATTATATTGTCCTATTAAGTGGCTAAAGGTTCTTATCCTTTTGGAAACAATGCATAATTGTTTGTAATTATTCCTTTGATATTGGATCTATCAGTGCCTTATTACCCACCTCACCTACAAAACTAGGAAAATATGAAGTCATATTTAACTCTCTCTGAAATTTATTCTATCATCTTCTTTATAAATTCCCTCAAAATAGCCTGTTGATGAGAAAATTTCTCCTCAAGATGAGACACCTTCTCATGAGGAAAATTTTGTTGACAAACTACATATTGAAGCAATTTTTAATTATAATTATGAGATGTTCTAAGAGAAAAAAGCTCTGCTATTTAGTAAAGGCTATGCACGAATGTTAGTGATTTGGTACGAGGAAAGACATGGGCAGTGAGGGAATTGTGGAGATTCCCTACAACTCTTTTCTCAAATGTGACATGTGAGGATGTATGCTTATTAAACAACTATATTTGAGAACAAGCACCACTTTGAAGGCAAGACTATTTTGGATATAGGCGCAGGAAGTGGTAATTTGGTAATCTAGTATGCACAAGCTGGTGCAAGGAAAGTTTATGTTGTTGAAGCAACCAAAATGTTAGAACATGTATGTCCACATGTAATAAAAAATGGTGCTAGCCACATTGTTGATGGAAATGAAGGATCTATGGAGGATGTCATGTTTCTTGAAAAGTTGATGTCAATTCCAAAGAAAAATAAATCCTAACTCGAATCCTCCATGTTAATGATGACTCTTACCAATAACATCATATGTTGTTAGACATCTTATGTAACGTCAAGTACATTTGAAGGCATAATATACAGAAAGAAAGCAGAAATGCATTTGTAAAAGCCAAAATAGTTCATGAAAGACAAGATTCCAAACCAGAAATCTTCATTCCCATAAACATATTCATTCCCATGGACAACCAGTTTCTTCATGATCTAAGCACACTTTAGAAGAAAATGAGAAAAAGAAAATCATATATATGGTATTGCTAGACTTTGTCAAAATTTACAAGAAAAATATCATCGCTATCAAAACTATCAATTTTGAATACACTAAACTAGAAGAAAATAGTTTGAGGGATCTAGACTAAACTCAAAATTTAAGATGGAGAGAGTGTGTGATTCTTCTTAGCATGATAACTATTTGTGAGGTGTTTTCAATTTTATTCTTATTCCAATATTCACTTATTATTATTAGAGTGTATCTTCTTTAGTTCATCAAATCGCTATCAAAACAAAGAAACAAGAACACAATATGTTGGCATTATGCCAGGGCCAAAACCTCTCCCTCTTGGAGAGGAAAACCGGCAAAAAATTCTTCTTATTGAGATTCCAATTGACAAATACCAAGAACATGGCCCTTGACCTACTAGGCCACTCCAAGACCAATACACCAATCCTCTTCCTTGTCACTGATGAGATCATCATCATCATTACTATACCATGACTGCTCCTTTATCTAGATCACTGATGCACCATGACTGCTCCTTCATTTAGACCTTCATCATTATTGTGCCAATGCTACACCTTCATTGAGAACTTGATGTGCCACTGATTTTCCTTCACCGAGAATATTATAACATCAATGAGATCTCCACTTAGAGGTATATATATAGCTATACCAAAACCTTCATCTTTGTTAGGATCATGACTGTTATCATGCTCACAGAAATGCTAAGGACATGTTGTGTCTAGGATATATATAATACACTGAGATCCTTTCTCTATCAGTAATGTCGAGATTATGATTGTATCTTTCTCTGTACTATGATTTTCACTGAGATTTTAGCCATGTTCCCCTTGCACCGAGGTCAACTGCAACTATATCGAGATTGTATTATAATGACCCTGTAGCTAGGCCAAGATTGCAGTGAGATCACTGTACTTATCACCGAGATTCTGTACCTTCTTGTAACCATATGATATTGTAGACCTGTCTAAGATTCTTGACTATAATCATCACCGAGATTGTACCTTTCTGCACCTTCGAAGTTACAGAGGAATCTAAAATTATGTCTTCTCTTTTTTTGTGTAGACCCTGACTGGGTATATATGGTGGTTTTCCCCTGTATTTGAGCCGACACTTCCACCAAACAGATGTGTCTCCATATGTGAGTTGACTTCATGATAATATTCATTTTGAGGCCAACTTGATTTTTCTCTTCATCGTTTTGCTTGTAGTCTTCTTCACTAGAGGACGGTGCTTGTCTTGGAGGCCTACTTGACACTAGGTTGACCCATATTCATGCTCAAGAAGAGATATTTAGCATGACTTTGATCCTTTGACTTTCCTAGACATATGAATGACCAAGAAACTCATTCAAATAATATAAAAAAAAAAAATATTTCTTTTTCTTGTCAAGTACAAAGATCAAAATTACACTTACAAATATGGAACCTAGTTACACTTTTGTTCAACACCAAGCTCCCCAAGATGAAAAATTTACTTTTTATTAATGAGAATTACAAAGAAAAAGAATCCTTTTGACAGACCGAAAGGCTCTTCTTCTCCCAATGAGCTTTACAATAAGAGGTATCTTTACAAAGGTCTCCTCAAGAATCAAATAGGTCCACCTACGATTACAATTTGAAAAACACTTCAAAAGAGTAGATCAGATCCTCCTTAGCTCACACTCTCCAAATAGAGATGATTTGACAACCAAGCTTGCTCACTGTTTAGGAGACAAGAGCCTTTGAAAATCTGAAATCCTAGCTCAAGAATGAGTAATGAATCTCTGCAAGAGTGATGGCTTGAAACCAGTGAAGACCCTCCTACAACAACCAAATATTAGTAGCTAAATAAATTCACACTGGATAATAAAGATTCCCTCAAAGAAAATTGTGTTTAGGTCAGCAGGGATATTGTATCCTCTTTAATATGGCTCAGAATTTCTCCAAGGATGTGACCTCAACTGCTTTTTATCTTTCAACAAAGTGATGACATTCATAGCAGAGATCATTCTAGTGAAACTTTCTTTTGTTAAATATGTTGAATATCAGCCTTACAAGATGCTCAAAATGTCAATGATTATTATTCCTACAAAACAGATATTAGATCTTTGCAAAATATCTTTATATCAGTGATCTAGAGACTCTCACAGCCAGGGATGAAACAAGCTAGAGACACCCAGGAGAGAACCTGCTACCAACTCCAAAGATGAACTCAGAATTGAGTTAAATTTTAATTAAATGTTAAGTTTTCAAGGCTTGAAATACTTTAGAATATTTTTTCAAATAATCAAGTGACCTCAGACCTTAGAGGCCTCTCGCAATAGGTAAAATAATGGGTCTTTAGGCTCACAATAAGGGTAAAAAATAGTGTAGTTTCCTCTAAGAAATTACAATGTAAACCCAACTTCAAAACCTGACAAATGTTTGCCTTAAAAATTACGATAGAAAGCCTTCTAAAATTTTGGTCAATTTCTGCCAATAAAACAGGCTTGGTATATCAGATGCAATGCCAAAATCATATGTATAAATCCTCAAAAATATTGTTGAAAAACACCTGCAATGATCAAAGTTGGAAAGTAATGAAATATGGAAATGAAATGATGTCCTAGAGGTTGAAAAAGGTCTCAAAAAATATTCAAAGTGACAAGACTGATGTCCAAACCCCTATGGATTTTAAAACAAATCCTCTGAGGTAAGTGACTATGACAGAAAAACCTTCAGACTATCAAAACTATCAATTTTGAATACATTAAACTCCTAACACATCATACTCAAAATATAGGACAGAAAGTACAAAGTTGAACTCTCAAACATGCAGCCTACCATTCATTAAATCTAGAAAACCAATACACTACTAAAGCTCAAAAATACCTTGCTATTCACTAGCACATAGTTCAATCTCACACTCACAAAATTTGCAAAAATATTCACCTCCACTCCACCTTCTTTACAGATAAGGAAGGCTAGAGGAGGAGACAAAAGTAGCCCATCCCTATGGGCTCAAAAAGTAAAACCCCAACCTAATTCTATCTAGGGAAGTGTGCCCTCCTTTAACTAGAAGTTTCTCTAGCTCATACGCTTGAGCTAACTTTTAAAATAAGCTCATTGAAAGGCCTATTTATAAATCTGGAAGTCAAACTCCAAAAGAAGAAAAGCATCCTTATAAAATTGGAATGTTAAGTCTGGCATAGTAATTATAAAACTGGAAGTGGATGAGACTAATGCATGCATGCCGGAGGCATGCATGTGCCCTCTCAATCTTTCTCCTACATATCTACAGTGCATTATGCCAGACAACTTAGTGAATTGCACCCTCATTCTCCTCATTTACACCCTCATCATGATTGTACAACAACATTGCATAGGAATCCATACTACAACACGGAATTTGTGCACTTATAAAAAGGATTTTGACCACTTATGAACAATCCAATCTTAGAAGGAAACTGCCTAGATTGGTGGCCCATGACACTTTCAAAATTTGGGCCAGTATTTCAACTAGTTGAACCCCAAGAAGTGTGCTTCCTGGGGTATTTCTAACCTAGGATATAGGCATGTTCTTCTAGTGAAATTTCAGGTTCAAAGTATTATTTCTAATCTAGGGGAATATTCTTCTACTGAAATTTCAAGCTCAATGTATTTCTAAGTCAGTCATGATATTTCCTTCTTTCAAAAATCTACGCATCTATGGTAGATAAAGGGAGAGTCAAAAGACTCATCTCCCATATCAGGAAAGGTCGAGAAAAGGACTGTAGACGATACACCCTCACTTCTCCTAAAACATTAAGTTTTACTTCCTCTTCACATCG
>APFE031399474.1:0-99239 GCA_000404065.3 Pinus taeda
TATTCAGAATTTGTGTTTTCAGCTTGTTGAATGTATGGTTATGGGAAAGGGCATTTAACTACATGGGAGAAATAAGGAGACACTGAAAACCGGGGTGGGAAAACAGAAATTTTAACATCCAAGTGCGAGGCCATGGCTTCCCGAGTTCTATTAGAGGGTTCAGCGGTGATAAAAATGAAAGAATGCTTAAGCCGTTTGCGGGATGAAAGGACAAGGTGGGCTAGGTTTTTGCTGCGGAGAAATGGAAGGAACCTATTTCTTAAGAGTCAAAATCTCGGATTTTATGCACGATTGAGCCTCCCCTGCATATATAGAAAAGCCTTGGAAGAAAGCAAGGATGCGAATCCTCCACGCGAGACTGTCCTGGTGATGTTTCTTTTCACCGATCGCTCTAGCTGGAGAGCGAGGAGAAGGGATCCCCGCTACGAATTTTGAATCTATGACCTGCGTGTTTGCATGGTTCCACCTCTCGATTGGTTGAACGTCAGGTGTCGGGCGTCTTAGTTGCCAGTGTTTTCGTGTCAAACTTATCGCTATAATCATGCCTGTGTAATATCTGATTAATATGGGTGCGTAAATATAATATTATTTCATTAAATCTTAAAAAAAAAATTCCTGAACGACTTTATTTTATTTTTTAATTTTAAAATAAATAAGACGGCCTTATATGTTATTTATGGACTTAGATGCAACTGTATCAGCGTCATCACCAAACTGAATGCCTGGTTGCGGAAGCTGGATGCCTGACTTACGTGCTCTCTTTCGCCGGCGCAGTCATGCGTAATAGTTATAATAATTTGAAACTATTAAAATGATATGTTGATCTGCGGATACATATGGTGGACGTAATTGAATTCATGACATAAGAGAGATACAATCATGGTATATACATTTAGAAGGAATCAAGGACATTTATTGCATATGCATGCACCTCTTCGCTCTTGAATAAAGGAGACAATAGCTCCAATGCATCTGCAGTGTCAATAGGTGCCCACCGCCGCATCAAATCCAGTGCCTGCTTGGCTTCTTGGGCATCACTCCACTCAACGCAACGAAGAAACTTCGTCAAAGCCCTTTTCTCAGAAACTAAAGAAAATCGAAATTTCCAGAGAAGTTGCCTTTCATCTCCTCTTAATGTGCATGTTGGAGGGTACTTCAATATCTTCAATAATTCCTTTCTTTGATTAGAACTAGGTTTCAAATCTCGGTCAATTACACCCCTCGTCAAACTCCTGGCTAGCTTCACTTGCTTATTTTCTGAGGGGTTAAGTCGTCCTACTTCTGTATCCCATATAGTTACTAGCTCATTCGTTGAAGAAATTGGAGATGGTGACAGATAATTTGCTCCTAGATCAGGTATTATGTCCATGCATCCCCCTCAAGGGTTTGTACAAACATCTTCATCGCTACATCCTCATCTTCTATCTCAAAACCATCCACAAATTTTAGAAACTTAGACAAATGATCTTCAACCGATATTGTGTTGTTCCCTGGAAAGTAACTTGGTGCTCAAAAGGAACTAGATGAACAATAAGATGTAAATGAGATGTCCCAATGCATCTACTTTCTCTCTCTTTGATTTTCTCAATGGCTCTGAATGCAAGTTCATCTAGCCACTCAATACATGGAATCTGCCCACGTTCATACTTGTTGACTAGCTTCTCCAAGTGCTCAATTTCTCCTCGTTCCGACTTAGGTACCTTTCCTGGTGTAGTAGTAGGCACTGACCCATCTGCTTTTCTCCCTGGCCAAAGCCTAAGTTTTTGCTGCCCTATTTTAAGTTGTTTCTTGTTGTCGAAAAGATAGAATGTAGCACCACCAATGACCACGTCCTACTTAGAAGAAGAAACATCCCAAACTATGAAAGCAAGTCGTGCATCAGCAGTCAAATCCCTGTACTTTGCACTTAGCTCACTAACTTCATTCCAGCAATTTGGCTTCCCTGTAGGTTCCAACCTTGTTCTTGTGGGAAGTCCAAATGGAGCACCATCAACGTATAAAGCACACTCAACATAAAGCTCAGGTGTGAGATTCTCGATACAATTTTCCCCCTCTGAGAAAGATTTTGTAAATAGCTTGCCTTCTAGTTTATCCACTTGATAAGCAACTGATGAATGAATAAGAAGGTTAGATAAAAAATAAAAATAAAAATAAATAATAATAATAATAATAAAAATAACAATAAACATAAATAAATAATAATAATATATAATAATATATATATATATATATATATATATATATTATATTTATATATATATTTTATTTTTTTTTTTTATTTTTTATGTTACAAATTATTTAAGTAATTATAATTCAAAATTTGATAGAAGAATAAGATAATGTAAATATTATGTTGGACAAATAGAAATGATATCTGGATTGTTTGGTCGGTATCATCTAAGTTACTTGGTTCTACTAGAATTTGACCCTTATATTTATTTTATAGAAATATATAAACTACCAGCCTACCATAATCTTCATGAAAATAATTTAAAATTCTTTTATGAAATTGCAATGAATATGTTAGTTATAATTGATATTCTGATAGTATACATCTAAGTAACATATTCCACACTATAGCTATGTGTACCCTTGCTTAGAAGTAACAGTCAGTTTGAGGTATGATGGGTATGTTGCTCATGTTCATTATAACGAGGCATTTAATATTTTAATTTTGTGAATGTTACTTGGTAATTAATTTTGGATGATCTACTTTAGGAATTAATAACCATACGCTTCTGCATTATTTCATATTAGGATAGAATACCCTGCATTAGGACAAGGAGGTCGCGAGACCACCCTCCTTGACCTCGGTACTAGTAAGATCTGCCTAGTAGATAAAATAGCAAAAAAAAACTATACCCGTTTATAAATGTGAAATTACAACGAAAAAAACTGTATGTTAAAACCAAATGTCTACCTCAAATTTTTACAAAATTTTATTATGTACACAATAAACATTACAATGGTAAGGACATATGAGCGACGCTGACATGATCGGGCAACATCACCATCATTAATACCACCACCGTCGTCATCATCATCCCCATCGCCACCACTATCATCATCGTCTCGACCGAGATCATTATCAACACCAATCGCGCCAGCATCGGAGTTGACCGTAATAATGAACTCATTGGAGGCCTTATCGGAAACATTAAAAAAATCGACTAGGGCTAAGACCAAAGAAGAACTTCAACCTTTAGCTACCAGTTCAGCGGAACCAAAGAATTTTGAGCACAAAAGATCAAAAGAAGATATTTCTAGGGAACTTTAGAAAATTAAACTCCCAGAATTTTCAAGAGCTCGAGCAGGTGAACGTGCTGAGGCATGGTTAGAAGGAATGGACAGATGCTTTAGACTAAGAGAATATTCTTCTTCTACAAAAACAAAAATTGCTGTATTTCAATTAAAGGAAAGTGCCTTGATTTGGTGGGGAAATCTGGAAAAACAATTGCACCTTACATCGGATAATGTCCCTTGGGAATTGTTCGAGGAAAGATTCCGCGCAAAGTATCTACCTCCATACTTCCAACAACAGTAAGTCAGAGCCTTCCATACATTAATTCAAGGTAATAAAACAGTGGAAAAATATGAGATAAGGTTTATGGAGCTTGTAAAATACATTCACTACTTAGATTCTGATGAACGTCAAGATGAACGCTTCATATTTGGGTTAAATCCTTGCATCAGGGCCTTGGTGAGCATGTGGAAACCATCATCAGTAGCTGAGGCGGTAGAATGTGGTCGTTATGTAGAAGAGCATCTAGGAATTAAAAAAGATGTAGGGCCAGCAGAACTTTTACAATCAGGATTTCCAGGAAAGACTCCCCGACATTTCTTCAGAGGAGGTAGCTCAAGGTCACTTTATGGTAATAGATTTACCCCAAGAAATGTAGGAGCAAGAGCTCCCATGGTAGTTAACACTATAGCCGCTGAATCATCAAACACCAGTCCATGGAAATCTCGTGGAACTGCTAATAGAGGAAGAAATTCGAGAGGAAGCAACATGAGAGGACGAAGCTCTTTATCTAGAGATTCACGTCTTGATTCAAGAGGACCAACACAGGTTAATTGTTGGGGATGTGGAGGACCGCATTTTCAACGTGATTGCCCTGAAACTTCATCAAATATGTTGCATAGGACTGGAAAGGAACCAATATCAAACAACCAAGGCAATCATAGAATTCATGCGTTAGTCAACAACGACCAAGCAGCACATCAATCCATTGTAGTGGAATCTTTAGGTATTATTAATGGTATAAAACTCAAAATTTTATTTGACACTGGTGCCACAGATAGTTTCATTTCGTCATATGCATTAAACAAATGTGAGTTGGCAGCTTGCAGACAAAATGATTTTAGACAGGTAGAAATGGCTTCAAGAGAACTCCAATCCGTAGACTTTAGTAGAAATCAATGCAAAATTGACCTAGGAGTCTGTATGACTAAACTGAAAGTTTATGTCACAACCTTAGGAACTTATGATCTTGTCATAGGTATGGATTGGCTAGAAGCTTTTCAAGCTTGGGTAGACTGTTATGGGAAAAGAATTCTAGGTATAAATGATGAAGGAGAAGCTATCCAAATTCAAGAAATCAAAAGAAAAGTATCTTTACATTACATATCCACAATGAAAATGAAGCGTTGCTTAAGAAAAGGTTGTCAGTCATATGTAATTCGAGAAGTAAAGAAAAAGCGCCATCCTTAGAACAATATCCAGTGTTAACCGAATTTCTGGATGTATTTCCAAAGGAACTACCAGGTTTACCTCCTGTAAGAGAGCTGGATCTCACTATTGAATTGAAACCTGGTACTCAACCAATCTCTAAAACACCTTATAGAATGATAGCTCCAGAACTTCAAGAATTGCAAATTCAATTAAAGGAATTGCTAGATATAGGACATATTCGACCCAGTATATCACCTTGGGGCGCTCCTGTAATTTTTGTCAAGGAGAAAGATGGATCCTTAAGATTATGCATAGATTATCGAGACTTGAATCGAGCTACAGTAAAGAATCGATATCCTATGCCTCGAATCAATGATCTTTTTGATCAAATGAAAGAAGCTGCTGTCTTTTCAAAAATTGATCTTCGATCAGGCTATCATCAGCTAAGGATTTCTGAAAACGATGTTCTAACACTGCATTCCGGACATGTTTCGGACATTATGAATTTACTGTGGTACCATTTGGATTAACAAATGCACCAACAGTATTCATGAATCTTATGAACAGTGTTTTCCGCGAATATCTTGATCAATTTGTACAAGTCTTTTTAAATGATATTCTCATCTATTCCAAGAATAAGAAAGAGCATGAAGATCATTTATGGATAGTATTGTCCTGCCTTAGAAAACATCAGTTGTATGGAAAATTATCCAAGTGTTCATTCTTTCAGGAAAAGATTCATTACTTAGGTCATATCATATCAGGTGAAGGGATTTCAGTCGACCCTGCGAAGGTAAAAGCAACAATGGAATGGCCAATACCGAAAAATGCACATGAAGTACGAAGCTTTATGGGTTTAGCCGGTTACTATCGAAGATTTGTGGAAGGATTCTCAAAAATTACAAAGCAGATTACAACCCTTCAACGTAAAGGTGTTAAGTATGAATAGGCTGAGGAATTAATAAAATATTCTTTGAACTCAAAAGACTATTCACCAGTGCACCAATCCTAAGAGTCCTTGATATTGACAAGGATTTTAGGGTATGTACCGATACCTCCAAACAAGGGCTGGGTGTAGTATTGATGCAGGATAGAGGAGTGATAGCATATGCCTCCAGAAAGTTAAAACCTCATGAAGAACTCTATGTTACTCACGATTTAGAGTTAGCCGCTGTAGTACTAGCTTTAAAGATCTGGAGACATTATCTGGTGGGATACAGTTTTACACTTAAAAGTGACCATCAAAGTCTACAATATTTGTTCACCCAAAGAGACTTAAATGCTCGACAAATATGATGGAGTGAATTCCTAAGTGAATGACTTTGGAATATCATATATTAAGGGAAAAGAAAATGTAGTAGCATATGCTTTAAGCAGAAGACCTTGGATATTATCTCTCATACCTATTAAAGTAGACTTAAGGCAACGAGTACTGGAATATCTCATAAAAGATAGCTAGTACTTAAAGGTGAGATCTAGTCTTGAGGGTAAAAAGGCAAAAGAATCTAAGTTGGAAGGATATGAATTAGAAGATGATGGAATCTTACGATTCCAGGGAAGGATGTATATTCCTAATAATAAGGATCTTCGAGACACTATCCTTAAAGAAGCCCAAGGAGCAGTATATTGTGCACATCCTGGAGTAAAGAAAATGTGTACTGATACTAAGAAACTCTTCTTTTGATCGGGAATGAAACATGATATCGTTCAATTTGTTGCAAAATGTTTGGATTGTCAACAAGTAAAAGCAAATCATTGTCATCCAGCGGGTCTCTTGCAACCTCACGACATTCCTATGACCAAATGGGAGATTATTTCTATGGATTTTATCACTGGGCTACCTCTTCCTTCTCAAATATACAATGCCGTTCTGGTAGTAGTGGATAAATTAACAAAAAGCGCCCATTTCATTCCCATAAGAGATACTTATGAAGTTACTGACATAACACAAGTATTCACAAATGAAATTGTCAGATTTCATGGAGTACTTAAGAAGATTATATCCGATAGATATTCATGATTCACTTCAAGATTCTGAACTTGCATGCAGTCAACCTTAGGAACTCAACTAAATTTAAGCACTGCTTACCATCCTGAGAGTGATGGGCAAACATAAAGGGTAAATCAAGTACTTGAAGACATGTTGAAAATGTTTGTTATGAATCAGCAATCACACTGGGAAAAGTACTTACCCTTAGTCAAATTCGCATACAATAACAGTTACAACAGTTCGATTGGAATGCTTCCATTTGAAGCATTATACGGCAGACTTTGCAGAACACCGTGAAGTTGGGATAGGTTAGAAAATCGAGTGATAATAGGACCATAATTAATCCAAGAAATGGAAGAGCAGGTAAGACAAATTAGACAATGATTAAAGGAAGCACATGATAGACAAAAGAGTTATGCTGATGCTCACAGAACTGATAGGAAGTATGAAGTAGGGGATCAAGTTTTCATCGACATCAAACAGAACTAAAGTACTATTTGATTCAGAAAAGGGACAAAGTTGTCACCCCGATTTATTAGACCATTTAAAGTCATAGAAAGAGTTGGACCTGTCACCTATCGTCTTGCCCTACCACCTCACTTGTATAAAATTCATAATATATTATGTATTTGTATTAAGATATTATATAGCTGATCAATCTCATAACCTTCAATGGAAGGAACTGCAGGTATCAGACGAGGGAATTGTATCGATCAAACTATTACATATATTGAAACGTATGGTTCGACAGCTCAGGAATCGTCTAGTAGACCAAGTTAAGGTCCAGTGGGAAAAGTATAGTCCTGGATCAGCTACTTGGGAAGATACAGAAGACATATGTCAAAAATACCCTAATCTGTGTCAATTTTGAAGAACTTTAAACTATGTTTAGTATATACTTACTTTACTGCAAATCAGAGACTCAGAACCATTTTGAATGATCATATATAAATGTGAACTTTTATGACATAATATATGTTTAAATTCTGTTGGTACATGGATACCAAGACGAAATATGTTATTGATCTTACTAAATTATAATAGTCAAAGTAAAGTTTAAGACATTTAAATGATTTTACTTCTGATGGGAATTAAGATATTATAATTCTGTTTTATTTATGCATACCAATATGATTGATGGGATAGAAATCAAAAAATAATTACATTTTAAATGAAAGTCAATGACATGAATAGAATATGGCAAAATATGGTACACTGTAGTTGACATATGTGAATTATACTAGTGTTCCACGGGGACTCGCCCCCCACCCTAGGGGTCTAGTTTCCTCGCTCCCCCGCGCTCCGGGGACTTGGGGACGAGTAGGGGACGTTTCCCCACGCTCCCAAAATGGAGGAAACTCAAGGGGACGTGTCAGGGAAACGTTTCCCTTCCCTGAGGGGGCGTTTCCGAAAAGGGGGATGTGGGGGGACAGAGGGGCGGGGGGGGGGAGGGGCGAGAGGGGGACGTGGCACATTTTTAATGCATTAAAAACCATTTTAATTTTTTAATTAACTAAATGTTGAACTTAATCTTTAATTAAGAGTTAATTAACGTTCAGGGTTTTGGAAAATCGTTGTTTCATGTTATAAAACCGACACCCTGAACCATGAACAACACACTCACAGCGGCACAGCCTTTGCAAGTTCGCTGAGCGCTCCACTCACAGCGTAGGATTTCATTGTTTGGATTCATCATTCCAGAGGGCGCTGATTTCATCTCATGTGAATGTCTAACAGCCAACTAGCATACTTGAGTAAGGCCAGGTATTCATATATACATAAGAATTTTAAATTCAGTTCAATTTATCTAAAATATATATTTGCACATATGATCACTTTAGTGTTGAACTTGGTGCAAATATCTAACTTCTCCAAGTTAAGGTCTCGTCTGTACTGGTTGATGTTTATCGAGGCTCTTTCTGAACAGAAGATTTGCAAGGTGGAGTAAAGCCCAACTTTCATATTTTCAGATTTGCAAATTTGCGGGTGTTTCAGAGATATAATATAATTCTGCATAAAAGCTGACCATATTCTGTTTGTGCAGTTTATCTCTCTCTCTCTAGGTGAAGTGAGGGCCCATTATTAGGTTGCCTTCATGAAAAGAGATCCATAATATATCATGTTGCGTTTCATTTCTTGCTGGAAATAAAAATCATATGCTTATTTCTCTCTCTCCAGGTGAAGCGAGGGTCCTTATTTGGTTGGCTTCATGAAAATAGATCCATAGTATATCATGTTACTTTTCATTTCGTGCTGGAAATAAAATCATATGCTTGTTTCTTTCTCCAGGTGAAGTGAGGGCCCATATTAGGTTGGCTTCATGAAAAGATATCCATAATATATCATGTTACTTTTCATTTCTTGCCGGAAATAAAAATCATATGCTTATTCTGAGTGAATCATTTCACATCGACAATGGTCAGAGTGGACAAACCAGGGATCCACAATGGGAGAAGCACTGTACAAGTATTGTAAATACTAAAAAAGCTATGTTACAGTTCAGAACATCTCAGGCTCCCTAGAAGGTTTTATGGTGCAGTCAGGCTATATTTGAACAAGATAATTATAATAAATTGGAGATTTATATGTTTTACGCTTTTAATTTTAATCATGTCCATATTTATCTACTACTAACTATTTGTCTTGTGATGCTGTTAAAGATTGAATTTTATATTGCATGAAACATATCATTGTAGTTAGATACACTTATACCTATTGGAAGCTTAGTGTAATGTTCATTTCAAATTAAAGAAAGTTCCTACAGCTGCAAAATGTGGCTTTTTCAGGGTAATTTCAGCCGTGCCTAATATTATAAAATTGTTTTCTATAAAAATTTAGAGCATATGAGAGCCTTTAGCATTTGGCATTTTTTGCAATGATGACTCTTGACGTATCAGACTTGACTTTAATCTTTTGTAATTCTATAAAATTTGGACTCTTGATGTATGATGTATCAGAGTTTACTTTGATAATTTTATTTTAATATTGAATATTCGCTGTTCAATATTCAATGTTCATAGTAGGAAGTGGAACATCAATATGGTTTAAACTTTAAACTTTAATCATAATGTATGATCATTGATGTATGATTATAAATTAGAATTTTAAATTTATTATTTATATGATATTATAAATTTGGATAATGTCAATTGATATTCATAATCAATGATCATGCTTTGCAGCTTTTCAAATTCAAACCAAATTGTCATAGTGGACTCAATTAATAAATATATATATTTAATAATTATAAATTTTTAAGACCCTGACGCTCCCCCACGTTTCCTAAAAAATGGTAGGGAGCTTTTGCATAGGCCGCTCCCGCGCCCCCTCGCTCCCTCGCCCCCTCATCCCGGAACCTTGGTGGAACATTGAATTATACATAAGTTATTTTAAATATATTAATGCACATTTTATAAATGCATGGACAAGTGTATGATTGTAGATAATATCCATTACCAAAATGACCACGTGATGACAAAACCTCATAACAATTAAGGCAAAGAGATTCCATGATAGGGTATTAACCTTGATTCCACTGGGAGGGGTGGAGGTGTTGCCCACCGTTAATCCTCTGAATCCTGGAGTCATAGGAGGACTGTGCGAGTCACGCTCCCGTGGACGTGTGATGATGACTGCCGGATGCCTATTAAGGATCAGGTCGGTATAGTCAACGCTGTCATCCTTGGAGTTTAGGAATGGTTAAGTCAGTATAACTGACGCCATGACATACTCCAGTAGAGGACGGAAATGATGGGAGCAGAAGAGATTAGGAAGGATAGGATGACTATAGAATAGTTGAAAATCAACTGAGACAGAACATGGATATTATAGTTGTAAAATATTAAAAATAATAAAGAAAACAAATTCAACTTGTACCATAAAGACCTATATACTCATAATAATCATTAATATATTCTATAAACCCTAACTTCGGGACGAAGTTTTCAGAAGGAGGGATGTATGTAATGACCCACTTATAGTAAAGTCATATTTATGAAATTAAATAAAATTAATTAAATTAAAAACTAAATAAAATTAAATAAATTAAAATTAATAAATAAACTTTATTTCAAAATTAAGATATGCAAATAAAATAAAATCAGATTTGATTTATAGAAATCGACGCATATCATAATTGAGACGCAGTGATGGAGGATGTCGTTAATGGAAATTTATAAGAAGGGAGCGACGGTTGGAGGTAGGAAAAAGAAGGAGGAGAAAAACTGATACACAGAGTCTGTTTATGATCAGGAAGACCTGATTTGTTCTGAGGTTCTGGGCACGGGGGAACAGTCGGCTTCAACTAAGAAGCTTATTGGATTGAATAACCAGGTTCAGCTCAGTTTGGCTGGGTGGATTCGGTCTTTTGGTAACCGAAGCAGAGAGCTGGAGGAATCATCAACCGCAAGGGCACAGGTAGGTACTCTCAATAGTTCTGTAAGATTTCAGGAAAAATAATTACAGGTTCAGGTTCAAATCTCTTTCACTGTTTTACATATGATATGTTTTTTTTCGGTCTTTACATTAACGCTCCCCCACATGTCAAACCAAGGGTGAGCTGGGTCATCCCCCATCTTGATGCCCCTCACCACGAAGCAGAGTGTCTGATTGACCAACCAAACCCTTGAATCCCACAACTAGAACGATTGTGACATAGTCCTGACAGGTGATGGAACCAACCTGCACCACGTCTCAGGTCCTTGCGTGCAATCAATATATGAACTTCAAACATCATGAACCAATCCGGTGCGTGTGACACAACCTTGATCCGACCATACCACACAGTGGGATCTATCGTCTTGCCTCTTAAAAGTGCTCCCCAATGTTGCCCGAAGTCTAAACATCCGCCTGTAAGCAAGGCCCACCAAATGTTGTAGATGCTCCAGAGACACCTTAGAATGTCTCACCAAAAGGGGATCATGTATCACCCTAAGCGTGGGCTCAAGGGTGGTGCAAGTGCTACCTCTGCAGGAAATCGGACTACCCCCAAAGCCTGCATCCACCAACTCGTGCCCTGACCATATGCCACAAATTGGAAAGCCTCTCTCCCAATGCACTATGTCCCGTTCAACTGTCTCAGGTGAACCTCATGGGTCCTGTTGCTCGTGATGAGAGCATCAAGAGATGTTATCCAAGTCCCCTGTGTCAGTGTGCAATGCTGGAGAGTGATAAATGGAAGCTCACGGTTGGCCATGTGATCAACTCGCTCTCAAAATCTGAGTGTGCCAAACCCAATGGTGTGCCTGATGCCCTCGTCAGGATATCTCTCTGGTAGCAACACTCTGACAACCTGTTGTGCATCATCTTGGTCGTTTGCACACAAGTACGTACCCCTACACTCTTCTGCATAGCACTGAGCTCTGTGGCACAACTCCATGTACCCTTGGATACCAACGCTTAATGCCATGGCCCCATGTACCATAGGGAATCCCATATGTACCCATGCAACCACCATGTTGCAAGTACACCTGCCACGAAGTGATCTACACCTCCTTATCTGCCTTGGTAGACCTGAGCGACCTAACTCCACATCTGCTAGAGGGGATGTCTTTGCTGTGCCGATCCTTGGTGACTCATATTCCCAATACCCCAATGGGAGAACATCATCTCCATACAATGCCAGGCCCGGTGGCCTACCCATGCCACCTCCCCCCACCAACTCCTGCTAGAGAATACTAATCATCTTGCGACCCCATGCACAACCAACATGCCAATACAATCCATGGAGCCTGCTCACAAACCGCCTGTCCGCTAATGCCGATTGGAATTCCCCTAGGAAATGTATGTGCCCAGTCACTGGGTCGACTACCTCATCAATGCCATAGCCATTTCGCATGTCTGATATCGGATAGGGAGCCCCACCTAGATCCCAATGCCAACCTGGGCCTTCAGTGCCTTTGGTGTCTAAGAGCTCCCATTGAGCTTTGCTCCAGCCTATGACCATCTCCATGAGTCTAGTCCACTCCACCAGGTACCAACTAGAATCTCTCGCCATCCAACCCCAGGAGAGGGATCGAATGCACGAACCCCCACACATAAAACAACCCTGAGATGCGGATGTTGCACCTTGTGCAACTCCGATCGTCTCATCCCGCTATCTAGGTCAACACATGAGATCTGACTAGTTAGCTGTCTCCCTCTCTCCAATGGGCAAAGGTGACCCAATAGTGTTGCTAACTTGGTCATCCCCTTTGATATGTCTAGACAACGCTAATAACGCTATAGATCCTGTCAAAGTGCCTTTGAAGCGAACTATGCTGGGATCCCAATGTGTTGTCTCTAAGCTGACCCTCATCAATGGCTAGCCCAAAGGATGGCTGCACATCCTCCTCCATCATGGGCTCGACATGAGCCTCCAAATTCTCCTCCATAGCCAACCCAACATGCAAGACATGCTCACCAGTTAGTTGTAGGTGACTGTCGTCTGGCAAATCTATCATAGATTTGGATGCCTTTGTACCTATTGGGTCCTCATCAATAATGGAAATGTCTCCCGGCACCTCATCAACTTGTTGTGCGCTACTATCACTTGAGAACTCGGTCACAACCCGAGGTACCTCATCAATGGATACTTCAACAACGGATGGCATCTCATCAACGGGTGTATGCTCAACTGTCTCCTTGCCAACCATGGCCTCTTGAACTACTCTCTCGTCTTCTTCCGTAATCCTCCTGATCATCCCATCAAAATTCCACTGAATCTCCATTGGTTTGTGCATGCCTCTTAGTTCACAGAACTCCCAAAAAGAGAGGGACGCCTGAACGCTATGACCCAATGATTGGTATGCTCTCCAGTTTGCTGCCAATAACTCCACTTCAGTTGCAATCATGTCCAGATTCCCAATTGTGGAATGAACCAACTTATCCCCCACATCAATCATCATTTCTTGCATCCTAATCACCTCATTTAAGGTTACTGCCATGTTGTTTGATTCTAATCTTTCTTTGGATCCCATGATTTCTTAGCTTTTTATTCTGGTCTTGTCATAGAATGAAGGGTTTCCCATAGGCTGAGCCAAGATTATGGCTCTGATACCACTATAATATCCCTAAGGAAAATTAATAGTAAATATGCAAAACAAAATAGACAAAAACACCATGAAACAATAACAAGCAATTAGACCACAAATTGACACTCAAAAACTATGCCGTGTACTCTTTTTATTATGGAAAGAGTTGTACAAATAGGTGCTGGAATGAGTGCACCTAGACTTTCTCTAGGCAAGCTAGCAAAGCCCAAAAAAACAAATGAGACACCCTCCAACAAAACTGTTGCTATGTTGCCCAAGTATTGCATTGTAGATGCCCAAAAATGTGCTGCTGTCTGAAAGGATCTGCTGCTAGGGCCCTCTCCACTGCTTAGAAAATTCCGGGAAATTAATCCTGGCCTCTCCTCAATAAACCCAGAATACCCATGAAGGGTTTGCCAAAGCTTGACCCCGAAAATTCGACCCTCTTTGGTTTGAGTGGCTCTGCTGCTGGCAAATCAATCCACCTGTAGAATCTGCTACTATATGCTCCAAAATTCTTGCAATCCCTATTAGAAGGCTCCCCATGCCTTCCCTCCAAGTTTCCACCTCAAACTCCACTCACTCCTCAACCTCCCAGATTGTCGCTACCCAAGACTGTGCAGTCCCTACGTTGATGTAGCTTCCTCTCTGCTATAGTATGTTCTCATTGCTGCTGGTATGGTTTGGGACTAAGTAGAACTCTCTCCTTAGGCTGACACTCGAAGTCCACCGAAGCAAGGGCCGTGATCTCCACTCAGAAACACGCATGTGCTGAACAACACATGCAGACTGGCTCACTTCGCAAGCGTGCTATGTCAAGAGACAAATTTTGAAATGATAGATGAATGAATGACCAAAATGAGTGCCTCTTCCTCTATTTATCAAAGAGCCTCCAAGATGTCCATGTGGGCCTAGCTCGACTTTCTCCGCCAACTTTGCTCCAATGAGAGTGTCTTCCACATGTGGGCCATAATTCTCCATAGGGTGGTCCCCACGCTCCACTAGAGCCACAATATTTGCCTTTCTTCTTAATGTTTGAGCCCCCACTTAATCCCAAACTTCATGTGGAACCTTTGAATCCACATCTCCTAAGTGCAAACATGAGATAAGACAAAATTGGGCAAAATTGATATTTCCCTTAGCAATATTGCGAAGTGGGAATATCACACCCTCCTTGTTTAACCTATAAGTTCACTCCATATCATGGGAAATTATCAAGCCTATAGTGTGAGCTTGTTTCTCTCTTTCATCTTTGCTTATGCTTCTATTAATGCTTTTGTTCTTGTCATTCACATGCATGCTTATAGGGACCAGGATGAAACTTGTTTTACCATAGTTAACTTGGTCGTCTGTGAATAATATATCATATTTCTCAATACCAACGCTTTCATGCCCATGGTATCAGGGCAACCACAGTGTTGTAAAAATATTCTCCTAAGTCACAGGACACGTCCCCTAGGGTCCTGTGTCCCGTATTTTACATATTGGACACAAAAACGGCCCTAATACGTGTCGAATACGATTTTCAACGTGTCCTGAAAAACTGAATACGTATTCTCCGTTTTCTGTCGTGTCCTGAATTTAGAAAACGCGTATTTGGTTGGTAGAAAACGGTGCCCTAACGTATTTCGACATGTTGAATACGTACCACGCAAAAAACGTAATTTAAAGCCTACGCGTTCGATTTTTCCCGGTTATTTGCGGCGGTTGTAATTAAAATCAGAACGACTATCTAGCTTCCACGTCAAGACGGCTCTGACACTTTTGGAATCGAGCCGAGTTTTCCAACGATAAGTTGGGTTGTGAGTTATTACCAGGAACAGGGACGAATTTTCCTTAATCAAGGCACAAAGGCCGAATCTCCTATTTGCTACGAAACTAGTCACCGTAATAGGACGTAATTTGTTGCTAGTGTTTGGAATCAAGCTAATCACAACAATCCGTGAATCAACAAAGGACTGACACCAAAATTTGTCAAAGACCAAAGTCCTTGGTCAAATTCATTGTTCAATTGAGGCCGAGCGCACCTGTGTTGAGGACGAATTTCGTTGTGATAGCCCACGGAATCAATAACTTTAGTCCAAATATCAGTGCGAAATTGGATGATCAATCAATAATTAAATAGATACAAAGCTTGGTGAACAGCTCGCAGTAGATCGCTTTGTAATTGTTTACTCTTGAGTAAATCCTGAAGCGTTGGATATGAATGAACATTTAAGGTAATGCGGAGATCACCTGTAGACATGCGCAACACCAATCGAGACCGTTAAATGCGAACTGCGTAGTGATTGGACTGCATCGATTGGAGGTTAAGTCCAGTGTAGGAGTTCGAACTATAAATCTTGGAGGAGGCGGAATTGTTTTGTGAGCAAAAGGAAACTGCATTTTAGGGAGACAAATTCACTGCCATGTTTAGATTTGAAGCATCATTCCCTATTCCTATTGTTGATCCCAACCGACTGCATCTACACATTCTTGTGACAACCTAAGTCCCCTGACACGGGGATTCGGGACACGTAGGATTCGAGATTCGTGGTGTCGAATTCGGACACGCTGACCCCCCGGAACAGGACACGTTATATATATATATATATATATAATATTAAAATTAGATATTATCAAATTTCTTACAAAATTTAATTAAAGGATACAATTTAATTGATTTCAAACATAGATCTTCATCTAATAGCTATTAGCATGCAGAGTACATACAAAATTCAAATAAATGTCAGTGGTACTGGTCACATAAATGATAAATCTATTAAAAATTTAAATCATGATTCATAATTCATAACTGAAAGACAACTTACAACTACAAGATAGTAAGATAAACACACTGACAATTGTAGTTTTCTCATTAAGTCATCAAATCAAAATGTGTTACATAGGTAGTGTTGGTGCAATGCCAATGGCAAATAGAAATAGAAAATATAAAACAACTACAGGTATACAAGCCTCAAGGCATCAATCAACATCAGAATCAACATCACTGTCCCCATCATCATGGTCCCCATTGCTCTCCTCTGCATCCTCCTCCTCCCCTGTATCCATAGTCGCCTCTACATCTGTTGGTAATAGGTATGGAGGTTGACCCCTCTAAGCCATCAAATCTAACAGGCTCTAGCACTGGATCATTGAGATCCATGTTGGCCAATGCCAACTCAACAGTCGTGTCCAGACCCATATCATTAGGAACAGTGTTACTTGGGAGCGGGAGCGAAAGCGGGGAGTAGGAGCGAAAATGGGAGCGGGAGCGACATATTCAGAAGCTCTTGGTTTGGTGCTCTTGATTAAATACGAGTTCCATACCCTAATACATGACAAAATTCAATGGAAACATTGCAATCCTCCAATCATAAAATCCTGAAAAACTGATAAGTCTGCTGGATTTTGAATGAAATCTAAAATTCTACTTTCTCCATATGAAATCCAATGAGGCCGGAACCACTCTCAAACATCCTGAGTCATTTCATGGTAATGTTAAAAATTTAAGTAAAAGGATGAAAATGAAGATTAAGGAGAATGTCACTTTTACTTTAAGAATTTAACATTACCATGAATAGCATATCAATACTAGGGCCTAGACTTGATCATGAAGCTGCCAAAATGCTCTACTCCTTGCTACAAGAGCACAAATCACTTGCCAAATGAAAATATTAATGAGCAAACACGCCCTTTTCTTTCCCGCACTGAGCTTAGCAAGTCCTGGAAATCGGACACGTGTCCGAAAATCGCGACATGCCCTCGGACACGACGTGTCCTGTGATTTGGACACGAATCCAGACCGAATCGTGTCGAATTTGCCGGATTCGGGATTCGCAGGGGGTTTAGGACAAATCCGGTGACTTAGGTGACAACGTATTTGCCCACACAAAAATCAGGTTCTATCTCTTAGTTTGCATTATCTGGAGATTGTTAACGGTGGACAGTGATAAAATTTCCTAGTTATTTTCGGACTCAGTCTTGAACTATGAACTTTGAGAAGTAATTATATTTTAATTTG
This sequence comes from Pinus taeda, assembly GCA_000404065.3. Taxonomy (NCBI): domain Eukaryota; kingdom Viridiplantae; phylum Streptophyta; class Pinopsida; order Pinales; family Pinaceae; genus Pinus; species Pinus taeda. Next base: position 17,676 of record APFE031399474.1, read on the forward strand.
ATTAGATAGGCTGCAACCTGCAATTTAATATGGATAAAAAACTATATTCGGTATATATATAATATATATATATTTATTAAATAATATATAAAACGTGGCCCCCGTGTCCTGTTTCCAGGTCGCTGCATTTCGTATTGAATACTCGTATTTACGTGTTCTCCGTGTCTCGTGTCCTCGTGTCATGTGACTTAGGTATTCTCTATATAAAGGCATATGATGAACAATATGGTTTCAAAAATCTTCTCATTCTCTTAGTTATCCTTCCGGGTCTCTCATTTCTGCTTGTATAGTAATAAAGAGTCTGCTATCGTGATCGATCCAGTCCATTAAATGGCTTAATTTTTCTTCTGATTATTTTTGAACTTTTTTTTGCAATTTATTTTTTGGTAAACACTGATGACATTGACCCAATCGACTAAATCACTTAATTTTGCTTCTGATTATTTTTAAACTTTCTTTTGCAATTCATAGTTTGGTAACACTGATGACATCAATTAGCACATGGTAGTAATTCAGATTCAAATTCAACATGTCTCGCTTATGAATTTACCAAGATGAATCTGTTTGATATGGGGGATTTACATCTTAAAAGAATAGAGGCCGAGCCAAACAGGGAAAAAACACCACAGCCAATAATTTATAAAAGGAAGAATCCTATTGTCAAAGGGTTATAATGGCCCCTTTTTAAAACTTTCAATCCATTCCAAGAAGGGCTTGACCAATTGACCCCTTTCAAAAGCATGCATTAGAGTTTTGAATTCTCATGTGTGAACCATTTCTCGTCAAAGATGTCCATTTAGTCAAACTTCACTCTGGTGCCAAGCAAAGAAGGTTGTTCTTGTGGACATAGCAGGGAAACCTATGATTTTTCCATCCTCTTTCCCCACATCATCACAGCATATTAAGCTGGCTTTGACGTCTTTGATGGGTCTTTAACTTATATTTGATATACAAATCCATTTATGATAATAGTGATCCTATCCCTCTCCTCATCTTTTGGAGTATTGATGGCCACCTAAATCACACGACATTAGGAGTCAGGATACGGGACACAGATATGGGTGTGTCCCACAAGTGACTTGTAGACTTTTGAAATGCTCACTAAGATGAATCTAGGTCAATGTAGATCCATAACACTAAGATATCACTTTAACAATTAAAATTTGACAATTAGATAAATTAGATAAATATTGAAGTATGTATATATCATGATTATAGTAAAAGTTTTTAGATTAAAATATAAGTTTTGAAATGACTCCAACAAATGGACACTCCATCTAATAGATCAAATGTAACTCTAAATGATGGAGAAGAATAGAGAGATTTACAAAGAAATTATAAAATGAAATGATAATAATAGTAATATGTTCATAGCGTGGGATTTAGACAAACTTAATAAATAAATTATAATAAGTTTAATTTGAAGATAGTAAAATGTTCTTTTTTTTGTTCCGAGGAAAAAAAATCTGTAATTTTATTTATATGATAAACAAAATTACAATCTGTATATGCCTTGTGGTATTCCGAATTTCCAATGGCTTTGGAGTCACTTTCAGCATGAGGAATGTTGGTAGCTTTATGTGTTTTACAAAAACCAGCAGAGTTCTTCCTTTTCCTCCATTATGGAGTTTGCATGTTTCATGCCATAATAACATTTTAGATAAACATATTTTGCAGCTAGTTACATCAAGTAAAACAGTTGACTAACAGACTATTAAAACAAAAAACAATAAAGAGATATTCACTTAGATCCAAGGGTCAAGAAGATTTTTTTGCTGTTGGTCTTCTTTATTTTCTGAGACTTCAAATGAGCCTCTGTCCAGATCCAATTCAGCCTTTGACAAGGCGTCTGCTTCTGTGTTCTGGTGCCTGAAAGTGTGATGAAAAGAGATTTGACAAAAATGAGTGATCTGCTATTATATTTTTCCAAACAGTGGAGAGGGTGCAATTGAGAATTCTTGAAGTTCCATTTACCCAATTTATAACATTTTGAGAATTCCAATATACATGTAAAGTGAAAATATTCTGAGAGATGTCAATCCCAAGTAGTAATTTTAGTTCAAAAAGTTCAGCGGAGTTGTTTGATGCAGGACCAATGTTTGCAGAAAAAGAGATAGAGGCATTTTTAGAAAGATTTAGAATTCCACCCACTCCACCCATCAAGGGGGACCCTTGAGCCACCCCGTCAAAGAAAGCTCAAGGAGAGTCCATCTGTATATCAGGTATAAGAGTATGCTGTGAATGGGAAGATAGTAAAATGTTCTAAAAGAGAGGGACTGGTTAAAATTATTCAGTAAAATAAAAATAAAGATAAAAATAATAAAATAGAAAAATACTAAGAATATATTTAAAAAAGGTCGCAGCAAAATACACGGGAGTTACATGTTAATTTTACTTAAGAGCAATTTACTTCAATTTCTTAATTAGCCCAATATCAATATCCAGTTTAGCAATCACATCAACATGATAGTAAAATACAGATAGAACATAAACATAAATAGTGGAAGACAAGCCAAGACAAGAGGACACAAGATGTGGCACCAGCGAGGGACAAACCCCAATGTGGGGAAACGCTTGATCAATTATTCTTATATTCTTCAATAGTTCAGCAGAGAGATAGTACACAATTTACGAATCTGATAATTTATGACAGCAGCAGTAAAACCCTAACCAGAAAAGTCAATGCTGGTCAAACATGTTAGATTTGACCTCCAAATCAGCTCGGTCAAAGCCCAGTCAACTCGGCCTCCAACAGCGAGATGAAACAGCCCAAAACAGTCCGAAAATACCCAGTCAAAGTCTGGTCAACTGAAGTCAACCCTGCGGCCATCCCTAGGACAGTCAACACTGGTCAATGCAAGGTCAAAGCAACCTTGAAATTCGTGCCCAAAACTGCGGCCTGCCGAGGAGAAGACCCTCACCCAAATCCGCAGTCAAACGGAGGTCAACGCTGGTCAATGCAGCCCAAAATAGCAAACTGAAATTCGGGCAAATTGGTCAATGCTACCCAAATAGAAAATGCCCTCCTTGCTTTGCACGCGTGATAGAAAGCTGCCCTTATCTGTGTACTCAATCAAGTGAGGAGAGAGAGATGAGGATGAGATGATGGAATAATGACTTGAGGTCTCCTCCTTTTATATGCAACATTGAGGATGAATTGGGGGTAAAAATCCTTGTTTTGATTGCTGGCCGACCTTGACAATTTGTCAATAATACAAAGAAATTCATATCTTCATTTTTACATGTCGGAATCGGATGATCTTTAGATCAATCCTACACTTCTCGGAGAGAGGAATACAAGAAAAATATCCGCTGTCATAAATAAGGTGACCCATATGGAGTTTGGCCCTAGTGGCCAATTTTAATACTTCCTCTCAACTAGGGAGAACTCCATCTGTTAATCCATCTGCTAGTCGGTACGATTTTTGCCATCAATGCACTACTCTGCTCTGCTGAGCTACGAAGAAGAAGAAGTGATCGAGAATGTATCATACCATTCTTTACTGACTCGAAGTCATTCCTAGATAAAAGAGAGTGTCTCATACGAGTGTGTCATACCACTCTCACTGAACCAAAGGCAGTTCCAATTGATCCCAGATCAATATCATCTTAGCATAGGGAGTACGGTAGTACACGATGCGTCCATTGTTAGTACTATGGTCCCTATCCTCATTTCCCTACTCATTGGCTAGATAAGAGATACTTCCCATGAGTCCCAGAGTGCATGGGTAGGATGTCTCAACAGGAGAAGGATGAACCATTTTTCCTGCCTACATGTTGCCACGGGGTATCACAGCGGAAGGCTGAACCACTCACCTTGTACACAATAAACCACTAAGGGAAAGCTAAACCACTCACCCTATGGGTGCTCATCACTCCAAGAAGTACCCCAAGCTCTTAGGAGCTCCCAGAATTCAATGTCTATATCATACAAGACCCTCATAAGAGGGTCTCTCCACGACTCCTAGTCATTCTTGGAAAGTCAAGAATTTGACCTTTCCCAGGGGCTTTGTTAGAATGTTAGTGACTTGCTCATTAGTCCCAATGTGATGGAGCCTTATTGCTCCTCATTGTACCATATCCCGGATAAAGTGGTACTTGATATCGATGTGCTTGGAGTGATCATGGAATACAAAATTCTCTGATAATTGGATCCCACTCTGGTTGTCGCAGAGGATCACGGTGGTGTCCAACACATGTACAAACAACGCACTGAAGAGCTTCCTCAACCAGATAGCTTCACAGGAGGCCATACTCGCAGTTATGTATTCAGCCTCAGCGGTGCTCAAGGCAACCCATTTCTACTTCTTGCTCGTCCAGGATATCGAAGCAGAACCTAAAGAAAAACAACGCCCAGAAATGCTCTTATAATCCACTACACTGCTGACCTAATCAACATTCGAATAACCATGCAGCCTCACATCTCTGGGCAGTGTATCTCAGTCCATGAGTGATTGCGCCCCGAAGATATCTCAGAAGATTCTTGGCACCAATCCAATGTGTGTGATGAGGCTCAACCATATATTCGCTCAAAGTATTAACTGAAAAACATATATCTGGACAAGAGTTCACCAAGAACATCAACGCTCCTATGAGTTGACAATACTCAGAAGCATTTCCCAATATAGGTTCGACAACACTACCTCATAACTTCTTGAAGTTAAGTTCCATCGGGGTAGTCACAGGTTTGCAGTCCACCATCCCAAATCTTTCCAAAATCTTCACAACATGTTTTCTTTGAGATAGGAAAATTTCTCTTGGCTTTTGCCAAACCTCCAACCCTAAGAAGTAGTGCATCAGTCCTAGGTCCTTCATCTCAAATTCGAAAGCCGATTCCCTCTTACATTTGTGCATGAGGGGGTCTGCACCTGTTAGAAAGAGGTCATCCACATAAAGTACTAGTATGAGAGGTTTATAATCTTCAACCTTAAAGTAAAGGTTTGGATGGACTTCACTCCTAGTGAATCTCAACGTCATCAGATAGCTATCAATCCTCTCATACCAAGCCCGGGGTGCTTGCTTCAAGCCATAGAGAGCCTTCTTCAACCTACATACATGAGATTCCTAGTCATGAACCTCAAACCCCTCGTGTTGTTCCACATAGGCTTCCTCTTTGATCAAACCATGCAAGAAAGCGATCTTGACATCCAATTGATGTAGGTTCCATCCTTGCGAGGTAGCAAGCGCTATGGTAGAGCGGATGGTGGTGTATCGGGCAACAAGTACAAATATCTCATCGTAATCTACACCTTCCTTTTCAGAGAAGCCTTGGGCAACAAAGCAAGCAATGAATTTTTCTGCACTTCCATTAGCTCCATGCTTGATTTTATAGAGCCATTTAGAGGTGAAAACCGATTTGTCCTGGGGTATGGGGACCACATCCCATACATCATTCTTCATAATAGACTTGTACTCTTCATTCATAGCATCCTTCCAAACTTGTTGCTTCAAGACTTCTTCAAATGATGAAGGTTCATTTTGAATGATAGTGCTCATGGTGGTCAAGTATCCTTGATACTTGTTCGGCTTCTTGCTCTCACGAAAAGTCCCCCTCGGTGCAAGATGTCTCTCGGCATCTTTGAGAGTCTCCCTAAGCCATGAGGGGCCTCCTCTTGGAGGAGGAAGGCTCTTGGGGAGGAGGATCAATAGGATCCATAGGTTCATCAACATTCGGCATCGTCTTGTCCCCTTTTTCACCCTGTCTTCTAGTGTCTGCTTCTTTGTCCTTCCTTGGGATAGGAAGGTTGTTGATCTTACTAAGAGCCATATCTTTGTCAAAGATGACATCATGACTTATCTCAATTTCCCTTTGACTAACCACATAAATTCTATAGCCTTTAAAATTTTCGCTATAGCCCACAAAGATTCCTTTCTTCCCAAATGCACCCAATTTGCTTATTTTCTCTTTCGGCACATGAAAGTATATTAGACTTCCAAAATTTCTAAAATGAGAGACATCGAGTTTCTTACCAGTGAACATTTTTTCGGGAGTCTTAGAGTCCAATGCTTGATAAGGGCATCAGTTTTGAACATACACGGAGGTATTCACAGCTTTGGCCCATAGAAACTTCGGAAGCCCATGATCATGAAGCATGGCACAAACAACTTCCATAATAATACGATTATTCCTTTCAGCCACACCATTCTGATTGGGAGTGTATGGTGTTGTGGTCTCCCTTTTAATGCCAACTTCTCTGCAATAGTCATGGAATTCATTTGATTCATGCTTAGTCCCATTACCAGTCCTTAATATCTTGATTCTCTTCTCGAATTGATTTTCGATTATGGCTTTGAAGTGACAGAACCAAATAAACACTTCATCCTTCCTTTTTAAGAAGTAGATCCAAGTCTTGCGAGAATAGTCATTCGTAAAAGTGAGATAATATAAGTATCCTCCCAAAGAGTTTACGGGCATCATACCAGATATGTTGGAGTGGATCAACTGCAATATATTGGTGGTCTTGCTATTACTTGAGGGGAATGGTCCCCTTGTAATTTATCCTTCGGCACATCTCGGACATATACCTTCATGCTTTACTTTGAACACGGGCATATCTATCGCCATCTGTCTCACATTGGGAAGAGCCTTATAATGAAGATGGGCAAACCTCTAGACCCATAGTTTGGATTGTAGAGATGTGTTGTAAGACATGGCTTGCAATGGACTTCCTCCAACTTGATACAAAGTGTCAAACCTGGAACCCAAGAGTAAAAGCATCTTTAATATTCCTTTTCCAAGCACGTACCTTTCCATCGATGAATGCCACCTTGTATCCTTTGTCTTCCATTGCTGAAATGGACACTAGGTCCTTCTTGAGATCAGGTACATATAAAGCTTCTTATAAATGAATCGTGTTACCCTGATTCAATTGAAGGGTAACATTCCCTATTCCCTTATGGGATAGGTGGCATCGTCTCCACGAATAATCTCCAAGTTTGTCTCCTTCTCTATCAGATTAGAGACTCGGGTGGGAGTCCTCCGAGGGTAGTGACAATAAGTTCTCGGTCAGGAATGACCTCTCCAATCGATTGAAGATCATTCTTGATCTCTGTGGTCTTTAAGACGTAGGATTGAATATCCTCATCCTTGCCCTTCTTAATGTCCTTCAATTTATCTTTGAGAAATAAAATTTGATTTGCATCACTAACCTTGAACATGCTGACCAACTTGTCATAGATTTCCTTAGAGGTGTTTAGATCGGAGATGTAGGTCACCAGACGCTTGTTAATGGAATCTCTGATGATCTTCTTCGCTTTGATTTCACCCTTGTTGTATTTGTTCTTTGTAGCAGCCGATGCATTTGAAGGAGGCTCAGGGATTTTACCCCACATAGTCCGACACTTCTTGTTCTTCCAAAGTCAGATCAGGAGACATCTTCCATCCATCATAGTTAGACTTTTCACGGAGCTTGTCTTCAGTCGGGAAGTAGGATGAGGAACCCATTGAGCCTTTGTCCTTGTCCAACTGTCTTCGGTGATTGCTCTTTCACTCTTGCTTGGGCTTTGTCTTCACCTCAGCTCTGATACCATGTTAATTTTGGTATGTTCTATGCTTAAGAGCAATTTACTTCAATTTCTTAATTAGCCCAATATCAATATCTAGTTTAGCAATCACATCAACATGCTAGTAAAATGCGGATAGAACATAAACATAAAAAGTGGAAGACAAGCCAAGACAAGAGGACACAAGATGTGGCACCAACCAGGGACACCCCAATGTGGGGAAACCCTTGATGAATTCTTCTTATATTCTTCAATAATTCAACAAAGAGAGATAGTACAAAATTTACAAATCTGATAATTTATGACAACAACACTAAAGCCCTAACCAAAAAAGTCAATGCTGGTCAAACAAGTTAGATTTGACCTCCAAATCAGCTTGGTCAAAGTCTAGTCAACTCGGCCTCCAACAACAAGATGAATAAGCCCAAAACAGTCCAAAAATACTCGGTCAAAGTTTGGTCAATTGAAGTCAACCATGTGGCCAGCCCTAGGACAGTCAACACTGGTCAATGCAAGGTCAAAGCAACCTCAAAATTTGTGCCCAAAACTGCGGCTTGCCAAGGAGAAGACCCTCACCCAAATCTGCAGTCAAGCGGAGGTCAATGCTGGTCAACACAACCCAAAACAACAAATTGAAATTCGGTCAAACTGGTCAACGCTGCCCAAACAGAAAATGCCCTCCTTCGCACGTGTGAGAGAAAGTTGCCCTTATCTACGTACCCAATCAAGTGAGGAGAGAGAGATGTGAGGATGAGATGATGGAATAATGACTTGAGGTCTCTTCCTTTTATATGCAATGTTAAGGATGAACTAGGGGTAATAATTCTTGTTTTGATTGCTGGCCGACCTTGACAATTTGTCAATAATACAAATTAATTCATATCTTCATTTTTACATGTCGGAATCAGATGATCTTTAGATCAATCCTACACCTCTTGGAGAGAGGAATCCAAGAAAAATATCAGCTGTCATAAATAAGGTGACCCATATGGAGTTTGGCCCTAGTTGCCAATTTTAACACATTAAATATTCAGATCTGACTGTATGACATAGACAACATTGGCCTTCTACACCTATATACCCAAACAGACTGACAAAATGTAGACTCTTAACACTTATTGCAAAATTACATAATAAAACCCTAAGACTCAAAACAACTAGTAAAAGGCAAACTAATATTATATCTACATGATTACACAAATCATAGGACCACATCCAACAAGAGACTGAACAATCTCACATTTGCATAAATACAAAATGTCAAAACTCCCCATAAAGTTCGAGCAGGAGATATTAGTCATTGTCTGTAGCTGGCCTGTTGAGATCGATCTCACACTTGCCCATATCCTCCTGGTGTTTGACAAAATCTGCCGAAGCTTCTTTAATTAGTTTCAGATCCATAATAATACTCCTCAGGGCATCGACTTTGTCAACCACACAAGAGAACTTTCTTGAAAGAAATTCCCTTCGGATTGAGATTCGCAGGGCATGACTGTCCCATATCTTTTTGATTGGTCCTTGAACCAGCTAGCCCTGAGTGCTAGAATTCGCATGAACAGGAATGCCTCACCCATCCTAACACAATCCTGATGAACAATTGAAGCCTGAATTGGAGCTCTTTGTAGAGTTGCAAATAGGGAAACTATCTTAACGCCACAATTGAGGCTGGGAGCCGAACTGGAACCAAATTCACAGACACCTGGGGAGATAGCCCACTCGAGGGAAGGAGCACAAAATGGAATGACTATGAAGAGAGGCATCTTGCCAATTTTAACTCTACAAACCTTGCTGATCCACACAAATTTCATCTCCAAAACATTAAATTTTGTTGCACATCGATCAAGAATGTTCATCATTACCCTAAGTGAAGGATGATTCCAATGCCTACGCCGGTGAGCTTTGATGTCGCAAGCATGCGAGGTAGGAGAAAATGCAATTGCATGACAATAGATGATATCACGTGACATGTTTGATGAAAGAATGCGCCAACAATTATCCTTACATACGCCTAAATGAAATATGAGCCATCATACATGGAGCGGGGGGTAATCGAGAAGGGGAGTATATAGGAAGGGGAAAGTAATTAAAATTAATTATTTCCATTTCCAAAGTCCAATAATAATGATGACTAAGGAGGATCCAATCTTTTAATGTCATTAGTGCAATTAAGGAATCGAACCTCTGATCCTTTGTTCTTGAGACCAAATTCTTCCATAGAGCAAGCCTGGTTTGCCATCATATCAACTTCCAAATTATTGGTTCTGAGGATATGATTAATCATAAGAGTCCCTGGACTGGAAGGATGCCATCAAACTTCTGATTCTCTGTAGAATCCTGGCAAGAGAGCTATCTTTTGGATTTTTTTCGTATTAAGATACTAGATCGTAATTAAAGAGTCACCTAAGATGATTAATTCTTCCACACCCTTGTCCTTAGCAATGTACAAGCCTTGCAGGAGGTTTTACACCTTAGCTTGATTGTTCAATCTTCTTCCTACGCCCCATGAAAACTTTGCTTCAGTTATTCCATCGGGATTGATTAAAATCCCTTCTCCCCCTACCACCCCATTTATTCCATACTTTTAAGAAATGTTTTAATGTAGTGTTAGTGATTATTGTCCTTGTATTCTCAATCTTATAACTCAATTTCACAAGTTATTTAACATAGAAATATAAAATATGAATGCTGCTACAATCATACAACAGTGGGAAAATAGTAAATGGTGGAAGCATAGATCAATACGCACATGCATAGATTTTTTTCCTTCTTAATCAACTTTTCATTCCTTAGTCTCCTCACAATTCTTAAACCTAGTAGTTGGACAACTTGGTCAAATCACTCAAGAATTGGGCTCTACGACTATCACAAAGGGTATTACTTGTACCTTAATTGAGGAACAAAAACTGTATGAGTTGGACAACCTGTTGTATGACACTTTACAAACTTGTTATATGATTATTGTTGTGTGGCCCTTCTTCAACCTACTTGATTGTTAATCGATTCTCTTCTTCCTATTGATTCTTTCTCTTTTCAGATCGCTCAACCATACTCCATTGTGCCTCTCAAGTCTCTGAGCACATGTTCCGTTGCTACCAAATGCTCTTGCCTTAGCTACACCATGAATTGACTCAAGGTGTTCACTTTAAAGCATATATTTGGCATAGTTTTGACCAAATACATCAAAGAACCTGTTAGCGCTTGAAATTTCACCTCAGGCTGAAAAAGGTAAACTTCAAGGCAACATCAAACCACTTAGCCTCGTAGCTAGCCCTACGGGGCAGGAGAGAGCTATCTCCGGTCTATCTCGATAAAGATCTTCAATGGGTGAGATAACCAATGTGGAAACACTGATTTTAGGCTAGTAAACTGATAAAAAGGTTTGATTTAGGGATTTTTAGAGTTTTGGTGGAAAATTGGGGAAATGCAATTTTGGGTGCGGGGATTGGACACAGTTTTCGCAGGGGGTTCTTTGGGGCAAGGTAGGAGACTGTATTGATGCCTTTGATAGATTTGGATGGATTAGAATGATTGGTGAGAAGCTAAGGAGAGCAAGCAAGCACCTTGAATTCTCCTTAAACAGCTGAAAACATTGATATTGAGCAAACTTAAAGGCAGAGCATAGCAACCATGAATTCTACCTTAACACTTCATTTGCCTAATTTGCAGAAGAAAAATTAAGAAGATGATTCACATAACAAACTTACAAGTACAATGAGAAGCACACCATCAATACATGTAACCACAAGAATCCCAAAAAGGACTGCAAAACCCTAGTCTTCCTTAGCCAAAAATTGCAGAGATACAATGAATAATACAATAGAAGCTTTCTCCCTCAAGAGTCAAACCATGAAAATGACTAAGAAAGTACATACTATAGGCAATATAACATCTTTCCTTGCCTGTAGGGGTCGAGCTCACTATCCTAGGAGCTGTTTCAACCAATTCCAAACTGATCACTAAAATCTAGGCAGTCAAAACAACTTGCCTCTATAAGCTAGGAAATCAATTCATTCATTTAATTTTTTCCTATCTCATGAATGAATCGAAGAGATAAATGAGTGTCAAAATATCATAAAATTACATCATTTACATCAAGGAGGATCAAAATTCACTCCAAAAAGTCAAACCTAGTCAAAACTGCGTTTTGCTGAGCTATAGGTACAATTTCTGTGAAAATTGCCCAACGGGTCGCGCACTGGTTCTGAACGGGTCACGCACCTTTGGAGCAGTTTTTGAGGCACTTCCAGGTGCCCAAATGAGGCAAAAGTGGGCTTGTTAGAAATTTCTGGATGTCGAATTTCCCACCCAAGTGGAATTTCTGAATTTGGTGTCCATTTTCCCCTCCAAAATTGCAATCTCCCAAGACTGCTTCCTGTGTGTCAAAAAGGTGGCAGAAAGTCATTTGTTGCTTGTTTTTTGATCTTCTGGAGGCTCAAAACTTGGTGAAATTTATTGATCTTCCCTGAGAAAGTGTATTTTTGCATGAAAAATCTAAAAATGCAAACTTTTCTTGAAATGGACCTCCCAATCGAAAGGGTCGCGCACGGTGCGCGACTCGTTGGGGGCAAAACCCTGTGTGTGGCACAAAAAATTCACTGTTGACAAAATTTTCTCCAAATTTCTTGAAATTTGGGCTGGGAGTCCCCAATCAAGTACCATGCTCAGTCAAAGAGGCTTTGGCCAAAATTTGGAGTAGATCGGGCCTTTTCCGTCATTTTAGTGCCTTGGCCAACCTCCTTGGATCTAGCGATTGTAATTTTGACATTTCTCTAATACCATGACACCTGTGCAAAAAGTGAAGGAGGTTTTTATTATTTGGCATGTTTTGAACAAAAACCTCTCTCCGTTTTTGAAAATTCATCGTTTATTACTCTGAAACACCATTTGAGTGAAACTTATCCCGATGTGTGAAACAAGGAATTTTGTCGAAATGAAGTGAAATGAAGGGGATAAGGGGCTTCTAAATTCTTGGGGAAATTTTTTGAAGTAGGGAGGGATGTTAGGAAGTAGGGGAAAGTGAAATCTCAGAGATTGAGTGAGGGGAAGGGGTCCAAAAGGGAAAAACACAAGCCCAACCTAGAAAATTGCGAGGTTGTAGCAAGGAACTAGGGTTTGTGCGAAAATGAGGAATTTGGGGAATCGCAGTGATGGGAAGCATTTGGTAAGGTACTTTAAGGATAGGGGAAGGTGTATGAGCATCAGGAAACAAGTTTTGCCGATGATTTGACCGTCCAAGAGAAATTGCCTCCAAAACCCTAGGAGGGGGAAATGACCTTGCCTGGGCACAACTGAAGCGTGAACAAGGTGTAAAATGACTTATTAGACACTGAGATGATAATGAAAACCCTATGAATGATGATAGACTCAGCTGAATAGTGACATAGATTGGCATTTGGGCAACTTTGAAAAGAGTGAGAGCAAACACTAGACCTAATGCCTAGTGACCAAATTTTGCTTGAAGACTCACTGAAATGATAAAATTTGACCTTGACACTTCAAAATCACTTTGTAAGAGCATATTTGATCACTGGAGGAAGGCTGGAAAGACTGACACTAACAGTCTCTATTTCTGCATCGGGTCCGTTTATTGACTTTTTGAAGGTTTGGTTTAGAAGGTTGCTCGGTTTTGTGGGCGCTTAGCTTGGTTCTCGAGCAGTTGGCTCAGATCCATAAGCACAGGGCGTCAGTTGCATTTAATGTAACAATTTTTTAGCTTCATATAAATAGAAAGTTCGTTTCTTGCTTCAACAAAAAAGAAATAAATTAAAGTTTCAAATTACTTTCCACTTCAATTAATTTTTTTGTTCAGCTTGTAACCCAGCCTTATAATCTAATTTTTTCTCTTTTAGCTTGTAACTTATAACCTAAATTAACTCAGTATTATAACCTAATTTTAAATTATAGTTTCATGACATTTTTTCTAGGTCACATAATTTGACTTTTTTTTTAGCTTTATAAAAAGCTTCTTTTAGGTAAAAGACACTATTTCCATTTCAAAGAGATTTTTCTAATCCATGTCATTTGACCTACTTTTCTCAGCTTTATAAAAAGTTTCTCTAAGTTAAAAAACTTTATTTCTATTTCAATTTTTTTTTACCATAAATACTTAATAATAATTCCATCTTAATTTCATAAAGCAATATATATATATAATTATATACCTTTATATATATATATATCATATAACATAGCATATTTTTAATATATATATATCCCTATATATATATATATAAATATATAATATATATATATATATATATATATATTATATATATATATATATATTATATTATATATATGCCACCATATATCATATTAAAAATATGCTTACAATCTATTATTAAAAATATGCCTATGGTGTATGTATATATATATATTATATATATAATCTTATATATATATAATATATTAATTTATATTATATAATAATATATAATAGGTGTAATATTATATATATAACCATAGGGATTAAAATTATATATAACACTATAGGCATATTTTAATAATATGTAGACACCCATAGAATATATATATTATACACTATAGGCATATTTTTAATATATATATATATTAAAAATATGATTACATATATATATTAAAATTATGCCTATGGTGTAATTTTTACTGATATGTCTCATCTAAGGGACATTGCCTATGTTAACTTTTATCTTTTTCACTACTTTCCATGTCAACCACTTAGCTACGAAGAAAATATCTTTCATTGTCTTCCAAATGATCAATACACCTTTAAATATCACCTTCTCTTTTATATATATTCCTTCCTAGAGCCAACTTATATGTATTTTGCATATTTTATTTTTCTCCATATACCTTCATTCTATAATAGTATCCACAAACATGTGTATATTCTTTGAATACCAAATTCTAGTATCTATGGCTCTTTTTTCCACTTCTGCTGATAAAAATGGCTCATTAAAACTTCATGGATGAAGAGTTTAATGATACAAATATTACCTCAATTGTAGCTCATGTGAGAAATTTATTCCTTAAAAAATGACCCACCTTTTTGATCACCATGATACCGAGTGAATGCCATCTCAAAATCCATTAGTCACACAAGTATAGTTGCATGTGCACTTCCATGGATACTCAATAAGATCCAAAAACTAGGCCCTCAATGGGAGTTGAGACATGCAAAATACCTAGCCCTAAGCCTTGATGGCTATTAGGCCATTTTAAATATTAGACTGTTAGTAAAGAAGGAGTTTCCTATTGATGGTATTGCTATTATTCCATAATTTATAAAAGCATATAGAAATGTGAAATCGAAGAATAACAAAGGACGTAAAACATCCTCTAGCAAGCATTCAAGCCTGAGTTTAGATGAAAACTCCATAGTTAGTGCACTTTCTTCATAGTTGCATTTAATAACTAAGAAGAAAAGAGCAAGATTATAGGCCTTAACTTCTACCTAGGTTCTCCCTATATTGGGTTTTCTGAGGGAACATCTTGTGTTCAACACATGGATGGTGTGTTATTTCCTCAGTTTCATTCATTTTAATTTTGTTTTACTTTAATGTGTTATTCACTCAATTAGTTGCATTGAGAGGTGCTCTATAACCTAGTATGGGGGAGATGTGTAAGTGTAATGTAAAAAAATATGTATGTCAACATTTTTTAATGTCCAGAAAAATATATATAAAAGAAAATGTTAGCTTCATATGTTTTAATTAATATTCAAATTAAAGCATGTAGAAATGTAAAATGTAATATAAAATGTAAAATGCAATGTAAAGTAAAATGTAAAATACTAGCCTCAGTCCATCTCAACTCCCAATCAAACAAGCGTCGAGAGGGATAATTTCCTCTAAA
This sequence comes from Pinus taeda, assembly GCA_000404065.3. Classification (NCBI taxonomy): domain Eukaryota; kingdom Viridiplantae; phylum Streptophyta; class Pinopsida; order Pinales; family Pinaceae; genus Pinus; species Pinus taeda. Next base: position 33,012 of record APFE031399474.1, read on the forward strand.
AGAGGTTTGCACCTCAATATATTTGATCTCGTAGAGCACTTGGTAGATCCAGAGTTAAGACATGTTGTAATGAAATTTTATAGGAAATATCCATAATAGTTCATTAATCATCAACTTAGATATGTTTTCCTTTTCTGTTTTTCCCATCTACATGGCTCTACCTTTTGCTCATATATCTTAGGAAATGAGATCTAATGGAAACTAGTAAGCATCTCTTTCTTATAAAACATATTTTACTAAATTCAACATAACTGTAGTAGACAAGCATATTTAGCACAATTTGGTACCCTTTAATCTTTTCATAAACCTAATATCATCTCTAGCTTTATTTGGGATTTAGATAAAAGAAAATGTATTATAACACACTATTAAAATGTGTTGTGGTAAAGGACAATAATTCAAAATATTATCTTTCACGTTCTTCTCCAATTTCAGTAAATATAATAGTATATTTTCTTGTGCAATCTCTACCATTCATATAGCTTCATAATATAGTTCAAAAATTTCCTTGCACTTCACTACTTGTTGAATACCTTAAACCAAAAAAAATAAGTTTTTCACCAAATTATAAATGAGTTCAAGTTATTAAGTTCCTCATATTGATAACCTTTATTGATATAATATTCAATGGTTTGTTGCCATCTTGTTTAACCCTTTAGGAACCATAAAAATGGAAAGGAGGAATTAGGAACCCCCACATAAGTTCCCTTATAGCTTAGAACAATTTGGAGGGTGTGTCATTAATCATAATTGTAATGAAATTGAGTACATGCACCCCATTATTCATTTTACCACTTATTTTGTTATGGCTATTTGAATCAAGATTAATCTCAAATAGTGCTAGTTTACTCTATCTTATGCCTTATCCAAATATTCTATTTCATCAGCATAGAAGGAAATTTCCTAGCCTTGATTGTTTGTAATCCCTTTTGTATTACTCAATTACCTCATGCGTTTTTCTATTGGGTAGAATGCCAATTTCTCTTCCAATATGAATTCAAGGGAGATTTATTTAAGTATATTAACTCGGATCTTAGTTACTATCCTATAAAATTTTAAATTAAGTAATGATATTAGTCTATAGTCTTCAAAGGATTCTAAATCATTTTTATTTGGGTATTTTTGGATTCAACAATAATTCTAGCAAAAAATTATTCTAACAAATCATATAATCCCATATTAAATTTACCTACCAAACCATTCATGCTTGAACTCTTTTCTTTCCTATATGATTGCACAATCTTATGTAATTTTTGCATGTATATCCTCATTCTACTTATCCTAAGTTAGTTATGTAAAAGAGAAGGCCATTTTTAGGATATTCAAAATACTAGATTTGGGAGATTCTTAAAATGTATCTCTAAATTGACTTAATTCTTCATACACAATCTCCAAAAATTTTCTAACCATCATTCATTATTTCTCCTAATCTCCCATATAATATCGATGATCTTATTGTTCTTTGCATAATTTTGAAGAATTAATATTTCATGCCCCTCTCTAAGCCAAATAACTCTACTCTTCAATCTCCACTTGACCTCTTACTTATCCAATATTTTCCTTTTAAAACCCTCTAGAATTTTTTGTTTTTATTTTTATTCTTCTAAGGATACTCCCCCTTTCTTTCTCTAAAAAATATGTTTATCTATTTTTCCATATTATAAATATCTTTTTCATCATGTTTCCTTTACTTATTTCATAATTAACCCCTATTTATTAACATGTTTTAGGTTTTCAACAAATTGAAGCATAATTGACTCATTTATATTTGTCTCATAATTTTTTCTAATTCTCAATGATCATCTTTTGAATCCTTCATCTTCTAACCAAACATGAATGAACTTGAATAGTCTTAGTGGCTTGCAATTGTCCTCCTAAATTTTGAATAGAATTTTTAGGTTATTAGACCCTTGTTTTTTAATAACCGCGACTTAGATTTTGATACTTTGTCCATTATTTCTTATACTCCCATAAAAATATATCCAATTATTTCAGACCCACTCTTTGCCACTTCTATAGTTCCTCCATGTTGGGATGAATTCTAGAGGTTCCACATCAGAAAATTGAAGGTCTTAAATCACCTTGTATGATCCAAATTTATGTAGGAATGAAATGAAATACATATTTTAAAAAAAACATAGAGCTACAACAAAAACTGAACTTCAACCCATTGATAACAAAATATTGAAAATTGTTTACATGCAGAATGGAAATAAACCAGCTCAGGCAAGGGTAGGTTATCTATGAGAAGAGATGTGGTGGCTACATGCCTTCTGAATTGTTTTACATTGAGGATTAAAGGCCTATTTATTATTAAGAAATGATGGAAAACACTAAAAATCCAAAAACGTAACCCTAGGAGATGAAGCACCAAAAGTATGTGGGTCCCGTTTGGGTGAATTGGTAGATCAAATTCCCGGAGTTGTAACTTTGACATACAATCTTTGATTGATACATACGATACCTCATTAGAAATATCTATCTAAGGGATACAAATTTTGACTATAAACACATGACATAGGCTATGAATTTGCTTATTTTCTGAAACACCGTCATTTAGGGAAAAATGACTCTGGAAGATAAAGACCCAAAAACCTGCCAATAATAGTAAATTGTGCTACAATTAAGGAAATCGAAAGAAAAAATTGTGGGGGTCCAAGTGGAATAGGTGGGTGCCCACCAATATCCACCTGAATCAGTCCTTCACCCTTATGAAGTAATGGTCCCCATTGTGTTGAGTGACTCCATGAGATGGGAAACTTTTGTTGAACTTGATCCTTGGTTGCCACTTTCCTTGGTGCAGGATATAGTAAGCTTTGAGTACCCGATACAGTTGGATATTTTGTAGTGATTATTATTGATATATGTGTCATGTTCCACGAAGTCTGGGTTTAGCTATGTTGGAGTGAATTGTTTTGCAATGTCTGATGTGTCTAGTAATGGTGGAAAGTATGGACAAAGGTGTTACATAGTTATTTGTCCCACCTCCTATTCACTTCCTGTTCCACATCCCGAAGTACCAAAATATTGACAACTGTGAAGTGTACTCATCATGAAACACATACTGAAACATCCTTGAAGAATGGAAGGAAAACTATCCCGAGTCAATTCTAGAGAAGGTTGATTGAAACCATAAATTCCAGGACTAGTGCTCTTTTCTCCACTGCTTGCCCATGCTGATGGCAGGACGCAGTTCTTTGACCTGGTGTTGCCAGCACATGTTTTGATATGAAAACCTATGTTGAACTTCTTCTATCAGGTTGATATGAAGACCTCCTTTCTATATATAGTAGTCTAAGGGGTCATAATATAATCAGAGCCGACATAGCAATAATAATGTAAGGGCACAATAATAACAATAGTGGGCTTCTATGGGGCACAATAATAACAATATAGGGACTACATGGGTACAAAAATATAATAAGGGGGTTGTACTAATAATAATAAGGGGTTACACTAGTAGAATAGCGGCCTAATAGTCAAAGTGGTGCTAAGTGCTTTGGAAATCACCCTGACATGGGCCTACTTGCATTGAAGTGCACTTATCCCTAACCAAAGGCTACATTGGTCCCTCAAGAAGGCATTTCTGGAGGGTTTCAGGCCAATAAACTCCTAGGGAAGGAGGCATTCAAAGTGTTGACTTGTCTAGGGCATGTAGCAACTAAATTAGGGTTTTATGAGCCCTAAAAGTAATGATCTAAATGGTGGGAGTGATGTGCACAAATGGATTTGTAACAGCTGCCCCCTAAAGCATGAAGCTGAAAATTTTAATGTTGAATGATATGCTTTATGATGTGATGAGGAGGTTTCGAAGTGGATGGTGATATGCATCAATTACAACACATAATATCATGATATTTTCATTTTTTCTCACGAATTACTGAGGGAAGGCATACCCATGCTCAACATATAAACTTTCATTACAAGTACATAGATAGTTGTCTACATATATAGACCCATGCTCGGATGACCATCGATGTAAACCCATTGTACAGATAATTTGGTACTTTCCTGAAATCGCAACTCGAATGGATGAAACTAGATATGGGGTCTTCTATCTCATTCAATCGTTTGCTCAAGTACGATTCTAACCATGTGAATATGTGATTTGAAGTCGAACATGGGAAGACACCTTCTGATTACCAGCTAGTAATGTAAGCTGTTAACAGACGCGAGAGAAATCACCGATAATGATAATGATCTTCAAGGTACTGCAATACATTCTGCATGGTGTGAATAGATGTTTTGATGTCAAACACCATACAAAGTCTTTCGATCGAAGGCTAGTGATGTCAATCTATCACTGGAAGCAAGAAACCTACCATCGATTTATGCAAGCCTCAAGGTACTGGAAGGGTGTTTCTAAGTCAAGAAGCTTCTTGGATAATGTGTTGATGTCGAAAAGAAGCGACTTGTCGCAGGAGGGCTTTGATGTATCCAAAATCAACAACACGAAACGAGTGTAATGATTTTTGGAGATAGAATGTGACTGACGACACAAGGTTCAAGAATGGCAGCTATGAAAATGAAGGTTTACGAGTATTGTAAAGGATGAATTTGACTGAGTGACTTCTCTTGAACATGTCGGCAACACTGAATGAATTGGAAACATTGAACCAAAACCAAAGTAATGGATGGTATGATAGACCAAGGTATGATGACCATCAAGCAGATAACCCAACCCATGTAGTCATAGTGATGAAGTGAACGTGTCATGTTGAAGAGCGACATGCGGCCATAAAGTGGTTTACCCCTTTTCCTATTTTCCTCAGTCATTGTTGACTAGTACCTCTTTATTTTTATCAAGCTTGAGGAGGATACCATACGCTTGTTGTATAATTCCACCCTTCAAGTGAATCCATCGCTATGTGATGTTTTAACGATTCTAGCGAAGTTGAAACTTGTTCTTGTCATGATGGACAAGTTTGTCGCTATTTGATGGTTTTAACAAGTTTAACGACAAAGGTACCTTGGTCCTTTTCATGTTTAGAGAGTTTAAAAAGGGACAAAAATAAAACTCCACAAGTTCTTTTTCGTAAATTTGTCTCTCAGGTCCGAAAAAGAGTAAAACAATACGAGAGAGAACCTATTGACCATGTTCGATCAATGTATTCCTTTTTTGTAAATAATCTATCTCAGTCTGGAAAAGGGTTAAATTTATAGTGAGTAGATGTCATTTTGAATCCATTAATGAGCTGAAAAGGACAAGTGCTTGAAAATCTTTTCATATTTCGAGAGTCTGAAAATAGCTTAAAGAGGACTCCAAAGGGGTTCCTTTTTCGATGTTTAACAGAGCTCGAAAAAGAGATAGAAGTATGCTCTGTGGTCAAAGTATAATTCACGATCGTGCATGTAAAATTCTATAAGTCAGCTGTAAATCTGTTCAAAGAAACACTAAACAGATTAAAAAGACCTGTTTCATTGGTAAAAATAGGTAAATACTAATGTTTACTCATTAAATGATCACGAAATACACATAAAACAAGAATTTACCATGTTATTTTCACCATTTGATATTTACCATTAAGTTTGTGCTCTGACCTTGTTTTTTACCTCGATCTTCAACAACTGATTACGAGAGATTTTATGGATCATTTCTCATGCCATCTGGACTAGGTAAGAGATCTACCCCTCCTCTTTCTTTTCGTGTCATTCTTTCACAGTTTCATGCAAGTTTTTAGGGTTTTAAGGCCCCTGGGGTTAGAATATTTCACCCTAGGATCAGCGCAACATTTCGTGTTGAAAACTGCACTGGGGAGCACCCAGATAGAAGGGAAGCTACATTGCAGTGCACTGTCTCCTTTCCTGGGCTGCATTGGGCGATTTTCACAGACTTGTTTCACTTGTTTGGCCCAAAATTTCTCCAGTTTTTTTGCATGAAATGGATCTTAAATAAGCTTATGGTTTGATTTCAAGCTTTCATCGGTTTATAATGTGTATTACTTAGAGAGAAAGAGAGAATGAAGAACAAGACATGGTTTCCCTAAATGATCCTGGTACAGTTGAAGCCCTAAAAAACTGTGGGTTGCTCAAATACTTCAGGTTTTTTGGAATGAGGCAATAATCAGAACTATTGCAGTTCTTAGTTAATGCATGGGATCCAACGGATTAGGCTTTTCACATAAGGGACAAAGTGGTCCCTATTATGATCAATGATGTTTACTTTCTTACAGGGTTGTCGAAACATGGTGCCCCCATTTCTCTTTCAGGTTCTTCCTGTGGAGGCGAATCAGTGAGGGACTATGTTCGATAATTTTGTCGGCCAGGTACATAGCCTAGCAAAGACAAAAAGATAATCATCAAAGGTATTCATGGTTTTCCTTTGAGAACAATCCTTTTCACCATCACGAAGTTGGTAGGCAGTGTGACACTTCATCTAGCGAATAGATCATACATGAAGTATGCACTTGAGTGTCTTGAGCCAACTTTATTCAACTAGTGTGATGCAGTACTTTCTTCACTAAAAGAGCAATTGACAAAGGTAAAGAGCGGTAGGACCTACAATTTTAGTTATGGATCACCCTTAATTGCTTTTAACTTAGAGAAAATTCCATTGATGCAACCTCAACATGTAACACTGGGTGCAGCTAGTCCTAGAGATCCACAGATGTAGAGGTGGGTCGAATTGATGATTAGACATGATGGCCAGCCATCGATTACATTTTCCACTGCATTCTTCAGTTGGCTCGATCGAAAACACATTTTTATTGAGGAGAATCCATACGCAGGGATGGATTTTCGTGGAGATCTAGAGTTGATTTTACCAGTGGGCGCTCAATGGGGTGCTATAGGTAAATTGTTTTTGACCAAATGTTTTTTATTTTTAATTTTAAGTTTCTACATGTTTTTGTGTTTTGATGTTTCCAAGACTAAATTAAAATTCTTCTCATGCATACATATGTTGGTACTGTTGGAACTATGAGACACCAACAGGAGGCATGTGGACCAACGTGGAGAAATGTCGAGAGGGCATTTTTCTAGGATTTGGATTTGACCGAGACACTGGCAGAGTTGCAGGATCATGTAGAGGGGTTAACCATCAGTATTCTAGATATCTAGATCGAGGAGCTGCCTATGAGGCTGAAGCACCATACTGTTGGTGTTCTTGGAAGTTGGATGTGGCTCTTGCGCATGATAGCTCAGGCTGTGACCTATTATCATGAGCATCACTAGGTCTACTTAGGATGATTTTTGCATGCAATTTGAGTTTTTAGGTCAGATGAACAAACATTTCTTGGACACAAATTTTGTAAAAACTTTTAAAACATCTATCTATTTTTAGTTTTAGAGTTTTATATATTCTTATATGCAATCCTATTCAACTAATGATGTGAATTGAAGATTTACTTTTACATGTGTTGCAAATGTTTGTTTAACACATAGTTCGCTAATGAATCAATTAATGTGTTAAAGCTTCTGGAAATATGTTGATATTGAATGTACTGAAAATGTCTTTCAAAAATACGAACTCTAAGGAACATACGAAGAATTGTTGGGTTTCGAACAATATAAATGTTTGTTAGTTGCAGTATGATGAGTTGTGAGTCTAGCTTAATGATTATTCGACGAATGACAAGTGAAATAGCATCAAAGAGAAGTTCGATCAATGTGCTATACTTAGCAATATTGTTCATAGAACGACCAATACAAATCCATTGAAAACTCACTAACTCGCCTCTTGGAGCAAAAATGGCCCATGTTGTAGAAGATAGGTTCTGTGTACTATGACTAGCGCCATCGGCATAACCAACAAATGGTTCCAAAGATTCCGACATTTGCACCAAATGCAAAGTGGAATACTTAACCACATAAAAAATCTAAAAGACACACTGACACACACACATGCAATCAAAGCATATATACAGTGATTTTACTAAACTCAATTAAGCATAGTAACGTTTGAGGTACAACCCATTTCGGGGCTGCGACAATGGAATTCAACCATAATCCACCAACTCATAGGCACCTTTTTCCAAAACACGCTTGACAATGTAAGGACCCATCCATAGTGGTTCAAATCTCCCTGCTCCTAGTTTATTAGCTTCCTGATCATAAAGCAAAACTAGGTCATAAAGAAAAACTAGGTATCCTTCTGAGAAAATGGGAGGCTTGACATTTATGTCGTATTGCGCCTTGATTCGTTTCTTATGTGCTTCGTTAGCCAATGCAGCTTCACGACAAGTTTCATCTAGATGGATGAGTTCTAAGAAACTCACTTCTTGATCAGAAGTTTCGTGTAACAGGTCAATCACGAGTTTAAGAGATGAAATTTCACATTGTATCAACAAGATTGCCTCCAGACCATACACCAATTGAAAGGGTGTGAATCCAGTTGCATTCCTCATCGAGGTTCGATATGCCCACAAGGTAGAGTATAGGATTAAATGCCAGTTTCATTTATGAACCCCTATCATTCCTTGAAGCATTCACTTCAGGACTTTGTTGATGGCCTCATCTTGTCCATTAGCTTGCAGATAATAAGGAGTAGAACTGTCATGTGAAAGTCCTAACTTGGCAGTTGACTCAGTCATCATGTGATTGCAAACATGTGACCCATGATCTGTAACTACAGCCTGTGGCACACCAAACTGAGCAACCACATGGTTAAAAAAGAAAAGTACAACCATCTCGCCACTGTTGTTTAATGTAGTCATCGTCTCGACCCATGTTGTGAAATAGTTAATGACGACTATAATGTACCCATGCCCCCCAACCGAGGTGGGGTTACATGTCATGACGTCAATGCCCCATTTGGTGAATGCTCCAACAACAATGATAGGATGCAGTGGTGGAGGTGGTAATCTAGCTTTACGGTCATAGATTTGGCATGCATGACAACTTCTGACAACAATGATGCAATCTTTGAATATGGTAGGCTAGAAGTAACTAGCATGGAGAATTCTCTGCGCGGTAGCATAACCAGATAAGTGTCCACCATAATCACCTAAATGGAAATCATTCAAAACTTTCTCGGCTTCCTCATGAGTGAGGCACCTTCATAAAATCGTATCGATATCACGATGGTAAGGAGTGTCGCCAACGATTAGATAATCTTTGGCTTGGTATCAGATACATCGTTGTTGCGAGCGAGAGGTATCAGGTTGGAAAGTTTGGGTCTGTAGATAAATCAGTATATCTCCATAACATGGGTCAGATGATGAAATCAAGAATAGAGATTCATCCAGAATTGATGGTTCTAAAGTTTAATCAATGGTATTTGAGGGAAGGTCGCAAAGAAGCTCGGAGAATACTAGAGATTTATTTGATTTGAATTTCATGAATTCCAAATCAAATTCCTGCAAAATGAAAATCCATTTTGAGTATTTCCCCCTTGCAATTGACGTGAAAAAATATATGTCATAGGGTTGCAATCCGAAGTGATAGTGGTCTTTCGAAGTAGGATATAGTGGCAAAATCTCTGCACTGCTTAAAGAGCAGCGAAAGCTAGATTTTCGACATAACAGTACTTAACTTTTGTATAATTGAGATTGCGTCTCAAATAATATATCGGATGTTGAATCCCATATTCCTTTTGGACTAAAACCATTTCAATGGTTGTATCTACAGCAACGAGATATAGGAAATAGTTGTTTTGATAATTTGGGGAATACATTAATGAGGCTCTAATCAAGGTATCTTTAAGAGTGTCAAAGGAAGATTGCACAACTTGATCCCAATGGAAGGGTATCCCCTTTTTCAAAATACGAGTAAATCCTTTAGCCATTTCAACATAATTGGGAATGAACCTCCTTAGAAAGTTATCCTTCGCTTGGAGTCTCTGTAACTATAGTAGATTGGAAGGTGGAGGAAAATCAAGAGTTGCCTAAACCTTAAGTGGGTCGAGTCGAATTCCTTCCTTAGACACTAAGAATCCAAGAAAATGACCAGAGCCAACACAAAACATACATTTTTGTAGATTGAGTCATATTTTGCAGTGTTGGCACTGTAAAAATATAGCTCTTAAATGTTGCGGGTGATCAGTCTGCTTTCGTGAATGAGCAGGTAAATCATCAAGGTATGGTTGAACAATATGTTTGATTTCATTCTTCAAACTAAAAGGGATTTTCCTATAAGCCAATGTGCCCCATGGACAAATAAAAGTTGTTTTAGGTTGGTCCTCTGGGCGGATATCGATCTGATTATAGCCAGAAAAACCATCCATGAATGAGAATATTTCACATCTGGCACATTCATCAATAATATGGTCGATAAAGGGAGTGGGATAATTATCTTTTGGACAAGCATGATTAACATCCCTATAATCAACGCACACTTGTATTGTCCCTTGTTTCTTCATGACAGGAATAATATTAGAAACCCAATTAGTAAGAGGAACAGGGTATATGAAATTGGCATGCAAAATTTTTTCAACTTCAGTTTTATTGGCAACAACCTTCTTTGGATGAACAGGATGGGGGCACTGTGACACTGGTTTTACATCACGATACATTTTGATTTCATGTTCAACTATAATAGAGTCAATTCCTGGCATCTCCTGATATGTCCATGCAAAGATATCTCAAAATTCACGAAAGGGAGCACATTAAATATCAAGTTATGATTGAGATCAAGATTTTCCAACATGAATGTTTTCTACAACTTTAGGTTTGGTCGAAATATTGATAGAAATTGTTTCTTCGATATTTGACAGGTTTCGCTCGGAATCTACTGTATCTATGAAAAGAAAAATCAAAAGGAAATCAACAAGTGAAGGGTGTTTAAGTTCATTTGAAAAATATTCTATGTGATCTGGAAGATGGGAACGATGATGATAATATTCCCATGGTTTTTATTCCGTCATCATTGATTGGATGATTCCTTCATTAGTAGAAAATATACATGAAAAAGGATCGGAGGAAGTATCATATTCTAATGAACGGTCTACCCATACAATTGGTGAATATGGATTTGGGTTCACTGGACAAGGCAAAAATATTGATTTCTATGCAAGCTCAACGGGGCTTAGCGACATGATTTCATCATTATTATCAGCTTTAGAATGATTGGTAATCTTCCTTAAGTCAGATGAAGTGGAACATATAATGTTGCAAGTCTCAACTTTTACCACTTCTGCCAAGTTTGATGGTGGCGGTGGTGAAAAATTACCCATTAGGGAAGGATCTGAAGAGACCTACACCAATGTTTTGAAGAGATAGGGGGGGTCCGTGTACTAACAAAATGCTTCTAGTAGCCTGTGAACTAGAAGTGAAGAAGGCGAGTTGGTCGATAACTGTGATTCCACCTTTATGAGGGAATGCAATCGTATGAAAGTACATAGAAACCACAACAGCCATAGCATAAACCCATAGTCTTCCTAGCAAAATGTGTAGTCAAGGGGTCCGTCAACAACCTCAACTTCAACAGTTACTTTTTTGCCTCCTAGTTTGATTTGCAGATTACTCAATATTCCATAAGGTGTATATGTGCGATCATCAAAAGATTTTAACGTTGTTGGTGAACGTGACAAGGGTGGTGATCCAAGTGTTTTCCAACAATTCATAGACATAATACAATCTGATGCCCCCTCGTCAATAATGGTTCAGTGAATAAGTTTATTCAAGGCATTTACTTGAATTAGGAATGCTAATTGTGATGGTAACTATGGTGTATAACCCGCATGGTTGAAAACCACAAGAATGGAATCAATTGTATCGATTCCACCAACTGTTGACAACAAAGGTTGCTTTTCGTAGGGAAAAGTTTGAAGCACGTTGAGTTTTGACAAGCAGAAGGTGACTAAGCCAAATCTTCTACTATGTTATAGTTTTGTGCAGCTCGAGCTTGAGGGTTAAATGTTGATTTATGTACAACTCCCTTAGGCGGTTTTATTGTTAACTCTATTACAATAGGCTGTGGAATAGTATCAGACGAAGTCGAAGTCAAAGGATTAGGTTGATTAGTCTGGTTATTCGACGATGATGGTTGATTTCCATAATCTTTACTTCATGTTGACACCAAAATATCATTTTTTGGCTTAGAGGCGAATAGCATAAGCACTTGGGAAGTGGAAGCATGGTCTGTAGCAACCATATTTGTCTCCAGTTTTGGAAAAGGATCAATCAATATCGCAGATGTACCAGAACTCTTACGAAGCTTTGAGAATTCTGAGCGACAAGGACAATCTCACGTAAAATGCTCATCGTTACAGATCAAACATGGGTAACGAGGATTCCTAGTCGAAGGAGAGGAATTATATGATTTCTCTTGAGGGGAATTATTTTGTTTCTTCTTGTTTTCCCCTTCTTCTTACCTCGTAGTTTATTTTCATTCTTTCCCTTGTCAAATGGCACGGCATTGATTTCAGAAGAAAGAGTGGTATCAGGTGCATTTGTAGTTTGATTGGAAATGGAAAGTGTTTGACCAGATGGTCTACCTGCCATTTGTGTGCTTGAAGAACCAATCACACTGTCACCGGCATGAGAGTCCTTACTCGATGATGGTGGAGGAACAATGAAAGTTGGTTGGGGTGCATTCGGGATCTTGTTATAGAGCATGCTAGACTGTGTATAAATCAAGTCCAAATATTGGGCACGAGCAATTACTTGATCTTTAGTGACAACTCCACCTTTTGCCACATCCTTAGTGATAGATGGAAACAAGGATTTTATAGACCACTCAGCGAAAAGCTGATCAGGAACATAAGTTTTAACCATTCGACAACGACGACACCACTCATGAATATGATCAGAGATATGAGTAACAACAGTATGTTTAAATTTGGTTAATAGTTCCATTCCAGTTTCATATCGTATGGGTAACTAGAAGTGAGTTAAAAACGTGGTAGCTAAGGTAGTGAAGTTATAAAAAGAAGCTCGTGGTAACACAATGTACCACTTCACAGCCGGACCAGTAAGCGTTCTCTGGAAAAGACGTAGTCTAACTGAATCATCATTCAAGGAGTTTGATGAACACCATAAATGAAATGTCATGACATGGTTGGACGGGTCTTCTCCAGGGTTTCCATTAAATTTCAGAATATCGGAAGCTAATTTATGAGGAATCACCGACCACCAAGGTGCAGAAAGAATTGGGTCATTCATGAGCCAGTTTAGATCTGGTAATTCAAGTGTTGCAGTGAAAGGAAACTGCCTATTGAGGTCAGGTTGAGCATATCTAGGGTAAGATGGAGTTGTCTGGGTAATAGGCATTTGCATACCAACATAAGGCATCTGCTGCAAGTAACCTTGATAATTGTAAGTTTGCCGAGAAAATCTAGTGTGAGGTTGTTGTTGAGCACCAGGATACATTTGTTGTTGTCCAAACCCAGCATGGGCTTGCTGACCAAGACTTGGGTAAACTTGTTGCTGACCAAACACAACATAGGATTGTTGGCCAAGTCCAGGTTGAGGTTGGTATTGATGGAATTGCTACTATTGATATTGGGGCTTCCAAGGCTGTTGAAGCAAATGTTGTTGTTGTTGATACAATAGTTGTTGATCTAACAATTGTTGCCCACTAATGTAATCTTGACTAGGTTTTCATTACACTAAACCAGTGTAAGTCTAACTCATTCCAGTAAACGGTAAACTGTCTTGACATTGTTGGACTCCAAGCATAAGTGGTTGTTGTAAAACCACCTGAGAAGGCTAAATATGTAAACCTAAAACTTGGGGGTCTGAGGTTGAAGGACCGGCTTAGACAGGTTGAGATACAACAATTTGAGCTTTTGACTGCGGTAAAGCTGTAACAATAGGAGTTGTAGGTATGGATGAGACATATTGCATAGGTTGTGATGGATACAGAAGCCTAGGTTGAATGGGCATTGTTGGCTGCCACTGACAGACAGTCATTCCAAGTTGACCTAAAGACGATGACATACTGACATATGGTTGTCGCCGAGAAAATGGAGGATAAGGAGAATGTGCATATTATTCTCCATATGAGGGTATGTTATAGATCCATTTGGGCACATCAATCCCATCATCCAAATTAGTGTTTTAGGGCCAATAAAACCCTAATTTCAGTTGCTACATGCCCTAAACAAGTCACCCCTTTGAATGCCTCATTCCCAGACAGTTTCATGACTTGAAGACATCCAGAAATAGCCTCTAGAGGGACCAGCGCAAGTAGGCCCATGTAAGGGTGCATTGTAGAGTAGTTAAGTCCATGCCAGGGTGCTTTGCAGAGCACTTAGGCTTCCTTTCACCTGCGCAAGGCGAGATTGAGTGAAATTCACATAGGGTTTGGGGAATATTCTTATCTTTTGGAGTCATCTAGAAGGTTCCCTCACTTATCAACTCCTATGAGCTCGAAAATGGATGAGGAATGAGTTAAGATGCATCCTATCCTCTCATCCCTTCCTCCATGGAACTAATTCTAAGTATGGAAGGCCATTCAATGCCACCATTTATGACAAAACCTCCTTCATCTTCATATAAATTGACCACTCATCTAAGTTATCAAGGGTTGAATTATGTTGAATTGTAAGGAGATAATGTTGCTATGAGATTTGGATTTGAAGCAAGTATTGTAATGCTACAAGTTTTTCATGCTTTTGATGTGATGTGGATGAGATCCAAGCTAGAGGAATGGCTTTGAATCAGACACCAATGGTTGCAATTCCTTCTTCTATTCAATAAAGTGTTTGAACATTTCTCCCATATGTTTGTATTGTTTTATAATGCTTATATGTGTTAATTGTATTTGATTTCTTTCACTTATATTCAATAGATATTTTGCTTTGATCGATTCTTCATTTTTTGTTGTGTTTACAGGTACTTCTCAAGTGTATTAAGTATGGGAAGGAGCGACATGATCGATGCAAGGGAGACGAGAGGAAAGCGGAACTACAAGTAGGTATTCTCATCTTCTCATCTTATCTATTGCTTATAGGAAGAGATTAAAACACTTTAGACTGCTTTTCTAGATTTAGCTACTTATCTAGGGAATTAGTATTTATCTGTAGATACCAAATTCTCCAAAACAAATTGGTGACTTCACTGGGGAAGATCCCCTTTCCTAGTAGCGTATCCACCTCCTAGGACATCCTTGTAGACCTTACTTGTGTTCATAGATTGTAATTCAACTCTTTGCATTGAAAAATTGGTCACAACTGTGTCAAATTGCCTCTTGAAATGGCTCACTATCACTAGCACAGGCTTGTGAGGGATACAGTGCACTGCAGAGCACCCCTGGCTTAGGGACAGTGCTATGAAGTGCATTGTCTCCTATTTAGGGCTGCGTTGATCCTCCTAGGGTCAATTTCCCACCTTTGGAAAGTGTTTTTGCCAACTTTTCTCTGTTTGTTTGTTTGCTGATTGATTAATGAATGTTATGTCTCAGAGGAAAAGCTTCTATCTCCTTGTCTATCCCTACTTTGAGTTGATTGATTAATGTTTCTTTAATGTTTTCTTTGTCATTATCGATCTATAGTCAAAGTTAGAATGTAGATGATTAATCTTCGTTTGAAAGGAAGCGTCGTAAAGTCTTCTTTTCCTAGGAATCAGAACTGTCGTAAAAGTCTTCGTTCTTATGAAAGATTGATTGATTGTATGTGCATATTTCCTTTCGTTCATATTCACATTAAGGAAATCGAGAAGAAATACATGCATGTTGCGTTGAAAAAGTTTGTGTGTGCTCATAGGAATAATGTAGGGAAATTGCATTAGATTGTGCTCTTTTCTCTTTGATCGAAAGAAATCTGATTGCTATATCCCTAAGTAGCTAGGATTTTCATCATTAAATTGAATGGAAAGAATGCTTATCATGATAGTTGCATTCCTAGGAATTTTAGAATACATCACGTGGTGAACTTGAAAGGCAAATTCCTAAGCAAGATCAACTTAAAATTAACATCATTTTACCTAATGGAGCATTGTCATTAACGAAAACATGTAGTGGTTCTAGGCTAGAGACGTGTTTCGGCATCGTAAAACAAAGCAGCTGTCGCTAACTTGTCTACAATACATCTCGAGTGTGATACCTCATTCCACATACGTGAGTATATCATAGCTCATCCATGTACCTTCGGGTATATAGTGCGGTGATACAGTACGTAAAGTATATGGGAATGATCTCACTATGTGGTTTTGCATTAAACAACGCTTATACAAACTAGGCCTCCACGTACCTTTGGGTATATATGGGAGAACAACACTAGGTTTCTATCCATCCTTAGGTAACTGAGTCAGCCACCTTGTACACTGTGATACACCAAACACAACTTTCGGGGAGATTGCCTGCCCGTACTTCTTGGTTTGCTAGGAGGTATTCTGCAGTTCACAATTGCTTGGTAAACCTTTTTCCTAGCTTATTCCTTTTTTTTTGATTGATAATAAAATTAATTATAAATCGTGGAGGAACAAAAACCCTTACATCGTTGTTCGCGGAGAACAGGGAGAAAACCGCCTTTGCCACCCAAAGCTACACCTATTTGGTCAAAGCGGTCTTGCTTAACTGAGTCAAGTACATCAAGAACTCCTAGTTCTTCATCTGAATTACCTAAACATCTGTTTCGGTAAGTATTTAGACTCCAGTTACTCCAACCATTCCTGGTACATTCATTTCTAAAGAAGAAGTTTCACAATTACTTGAGGACATTAGTACTGATCCTAGTGAAATAGTAACCGAAGTTGTTCAACAACAAGTTGATCCTCAACTTGAAGTTGCTCAACAAGAAACTATTTCTGAACTTGAATCAGTTCAACCAAAAGTTAATCCAGAACCTATCATAGTTCAAATAGAAGTTACATCTGAATTTGAAGTTGTTTAGGAACCTCTTTCTGAAACTGTTGTTATTTTACCCGAACATCTGGACTTCGAATTTGATCATTCATAAGTTGTTACTTTACCGGAAGATGATCAACCAATTACCCCTCAGACATCAATAATTACTGAAACTTCAACTTTATCAACACCAGAAATCTTTTACGGACTAGAAGGTGAAGTTTTTCCACCTGGTTTAATTACTGTCGAGGAAGAATTGGAAGAAGATTCTACACCTAGAACCCCATTCCACTTTGGAACTAGGATTTATCTTTACCCTCATACTCCTCATTTCATTGTTTTGTTTGCTCCTACTTATTTTCAAGTACCCGCAAATTCTTTGAGACAACTTTTGGTTTAGTTAACTATGGCTGAATAACTGTCAACAACCCAGACTGTATCATCTGATGCAGCTATGGCAAAATATTCTATTGCAATCTCTTCGATGTTTTCTACCACACTTGAGTCGCACCTATATGGTGAATCGTCCATCCCGATTGGTTACCAATATTTATCTGGAAGCCACTTAGGGGTTTCTTCTACACCATGGTCATCATCCATGTCCTCAACTAAAATTATACCTGGTTCTTCTTTAATGGGAACTCAACATTTTAATCTTGCATATCAATATCAAGTTGAGAAATCTGGTCAGAAAATTCCTATGTATCAATTAAATACTGGATTTCCACCATATGGAGAGCAATATGCTTATTCACCTTATCCTCCCTATCTTGAAGGACCTCCATATGGTAATATGCCACAGTATTCAGGTCAACCTAGAATTTGAGCTTGTCAATGGCAACCAACAATGCCAGTTCAACCAAGGCTTCTGTATCCAACATAGCCATTGCAAACTGTGTCAGCTATTCCTAGTACACCACTTGTTACTACTATACCACAGTCACAAGTTCAAACTGTTGTATCTCAACTGGTATAAACTGGTCCTTCTACCTCACAACCACAAGTTTCGGGTCAAGAAGCTCAAGTTTCTCGGGTTGTTGTACAATAACCACTTGTTTCCGGGGTTCAACAACAACCTCAGTTTAGTATACTCTTATCTGGACTGACTGAAGCTTACACTGGTATAGTTTATTCACAACCTAGCCAACCTTTCATTGTTGGGAAACAACAACTTTTAAATCAACAACAGTTGTACCAACAACAACAACGGCTGATTCAACAACCGTGGCAATGCCAATTTCAACAACCTCAATTCCAGCAATTCCAACCCCAATTTGGACTTGCCCAATAGGCTCAACCTGGGTTTGGACAGTATCGATCTTACCAAGGTCTTGGTCAACAAGGCTTTGCAGGTTATGGAAAACCACAAATTCAACCTGGTTATCAACAACCACCTTATGCCGGATTTGTTCAACAACAACCCTATTAAGGTTACCAAATGCAGATGGCCTATGTTGGTATGCAAAAACCTATTGCTCAGGCAATTCCATCATATCATGTGTATGCTCAGCCTGACCTGAATAAAAGTTGCCATTTGTAGCAACTTTAGAATTACCAGATTTAAATCAGCTCACTAATGATCCAATCTTATATGCACCTTGGTGGCCGATGATTCTGCATAAGTTACCTTTTGAGATTTTGAAATTCAATGGAAATCCTAGAGAAGACCCATCAAATCATGTCATGACCTTTCATTTGTGGTGTTCATCAAACTCCTTAAATGATGATTTGGTTAGACTTCGTCTTTTCCAAAGAACACTTACTGGTCTGGCTGAGCTTCTTTTGACAACTTTACAACTTTAGCCACCACATTTATGACCCACTTCCAGTTACTTATTAGATACGAGATTGGAACGAAACTCCTAACCAACTTTAAACAGGCTAATGCTACCCATATATTAGATCATACTCATGAGTGGTGGCGTCGTCGTCAAATGGTTAAGACATATGTTCGTGATCAACTTTTGGTTGAGTGGTTCATAAAATCCTTTTTGCCATCAATCACCGAGGATGGGGAAAAAGGTGGAGTTTTCATAGAAGAGCAAGTAATTGCTCATTCCCAATACTTAGATTTGATTTACACATAATCCGGCACGCTCTACTAAAAATTCCCAATGCACCCCGATCAGCTTTCACTATTCCTCCTCCTCCACAATTGAGTAAGAACTCTCATGCTGACGATGGTGTGATCGGTTCTTCGCGTACGCAATTTACAGGAAGACCATCTGGTCAAACTCTTGCCATTACCAATCAAACTACTAGTGCATGAAAAAACACTCTTGCTTCCAAAGTTAATGTCATGTCATATGACAAAGGAAAAAATCAAAAGCAACCAGAAGGCAAGAAAAAGGGGAAAAATAAGAAGAAACAAGATAATTCCCCTCAAGAGAAATCATTTGATTCCTCTACTTTAGCAAGGAAACCTCGCTATCCATGTATAATATGTAATGACAAGCATTTTACAAGAGATTGTGCACATTTCTCAAAGGTCTATAAACTTTTAAAGACTGCTAACACATCTACAGTGTTAACTGATCTGTTTCCAAACCCGGAGACACATTTGGTTGCGACAGATCATGCTTCCACATCCCAAGTACTCATGTTATCCATAACAAAGCCACAAAATGAAGTTTTGTTGTCAACGAGAAAAAAGATAACATAAATCCACCGTCATCGTTAAATAATTAGGCCACTAATCAACCTAATCCTTTGACTTCGACTTCATCTGAAAATATTCCACCACCTATTGCACCAGAATTGAAAATAAAACCGTCGAAGGGAGTTGTGCATAAATTGACATTTAACCCTCATGCTCGAGCAGCTCAAAACTATAACATAGTGGAAGATATTTTCTCAATCACCTTCTGCTATGTCGACACTCGAGGTATTACAAAATTGTCCCTCCCAGAAGCAGGCTTTACTGTCAGTAATTGTTGGAATAGACCTACGGATTCCAATCTTGTGGTTTTTAACCATGCGGGATATACACCACAGTTACCAGCACAATTAGCTTTCCTAATTCAATTAAAATCTCTCAATGAGAATGTTCACCGAACTACTATTGATGAGGGGGCATCTACTTTCATTATGTCAATGAGCTGTTGGAAAACACTTGGTTCACCACCATTTTCACGATCACCAACTATGTTAAAAGATTTTGACGGATGAACATATACTCCTTGTGGGATTTTGAGTAACCTACAAATTGAACTATGGGGAGAAACAATTACTGTTGAAGTTGAGGTAGTTGACGTATCCGTCGATTACAACATTTTACTGGGAAGGCCAAGGGTATATGCTATGGTTGTTGTCGTTTCCACATACTTTCGTACTATTGCATTCCCTCATAAGGGTGGAATCACAGTCATCGATCAACTTGCCTTCTTTTCCAATAGTTCACAGGCTACGAGAAGCATTATGTTGGTACATGGACCCTTGTTGTCACTGCAAAGTGTTGGGGTAGGTCTCTTTAAATATCCTTCCCTAATGGGTACTTTTACACTACCGTCACCATCTGATTTGGTGGAAGTGGCAAGAGTAGAGAATTGCAACATGATTTCCTCCACCTCATCTGATTTAAGGAGGATTTCCAACAATTTTGAAGTTGATAGTAATATTGAGCTTATGCCACTAAGCCCCATTGAGCTAGCATAACAATCAATTTTTCGGGCTTGTGTGGCAAACCCCAATCTGCTTTCACCAATTATATGGGTAGACCATTCGTTATAATATGGTACTTCTTCGGATCCTGTCTCACATATACATTCTACAGATGAAGGAATCATCCAATCAATGATGATAGGAGAAGAACCTTGGGAAGATTATCATCATCATTTTGATCTTCCAGATGAAATATATTATCACTGTAAAAATTCCTTTAAAAAAAAATGGGACGAACTACATGGTTTCTCAATTTTTGTGTCAGTCATGGTCGAGTCATGGTCAAGGTATTTTTATGTTCTATTTAGAGTCTAAGTCATAGAAGTAGAGTCTCGTTTCCATTATCAAATAAAGGTCAACAACCTAGTTGTACCCATTATGGATCCCACATCATTCCAAAAGTGTCATGAATTTTGGAATTTTAAAATTTGAACGCACTATGAAACTGTCTAGGATTTTTCGTAGCACAAAAATCTGAAAATACACTACATGTGCTACAAAATCGGGGATTTGTAGTTATGCGTTTTCGTAGTGCAAAACCCCGAATTTACACTGGATGCGCTACGAAATCAGGGATTCGTGCCAAATCTTGTCTAGTTGTCAAATCCACTAGAATCCGTTAATGTTTCATCATATGTGTTAGTCCATGAACCTTAGTTATCACATGCAGCCATTCACATTCATCATTAGAGTCGTTAGGAGTCATTTGTCTGCACTCATTTCAAATTTCAAAAAGAAAAGGTAAGGGTGAATTGGTCCTGGTCATTTTCATGCCATTTTCATGTAGGAGAAACACTTGATGCTTTCCTTAAGGTCGAGTTAGCAAGCCCATGGTGAGCATAAACAAAAGTCTTTTGCAACTCTTCATCCACTTCAAGCGAGGCAATTCTTCATCCAATTCAAGCGAGGCAGCTCTTGAACTAAATAAGGCAGTTTCTTCCAGGTTTCCTTTATATGGATTTCAATGAAGAAATGTCTAAAGAGAAGAAGAATCATAGATTAGGCCGGTGTTTGAGAATTGAGCCTAAAGGCTTAGATGCTCTCACAAAGGATAAAGAAGTTGAAGAAACTTTCAAAAAAGTAGGCTGCTAGAGGTTCTGCGAAAAACTACAAGGAGGTCATAGCTAAGTCAGCAAGGAATTTGCTCTCAATTTCACAGGTTTGAATACAAAGGTTGGAGTGTTCGAATTACCAGTTTCTCTTGGGGTCATATCTTTATTCAGAGAGATTCCTAGAGGTCAAGAGAGATGGTTTAAGAATTTCAAGTTTGAGATGGCACCCTGCAAGATATTCCTGAAGCCAGAATTTATAGACTCAGATTTAACTAAAGTAGTGGCCAGGAGTTATGTCAAAGACTCATTTGCCAACATACTCTCATGCATGCAAAGGTATTTTACCTATGAAGGAAGATACCATAAGGTGTATTCTTACCATTTCAAGCTCCTATTGCATTTCACTGGAATAATATCTCTATACCTACCTTTCTATCTGTTTCAAAGCTTAGGCAAGATGTCCAATAAAATACGGTTGAAGAAAGAAGCCTGTGAAACATCCTTGTTCCATCATGGCTTAATCAAATTAATTGTCTTGCATGAACTTCAGAAGGTAGATAGAGAATGGTCTACTTTTCTATTTATGTTTGGTTTTAGAGCTGAAACAGGACTTAGCCCTAGGGCTAAGGAAATATCATCACCAATAGCTAGTCACCAAGAAGAAGCTAAGTTAAGAAGGTTTGTGAAACTAAAATCTAGAAAGCAAGGTAAGGAACCAATGACACCACTGATTGCTCAAGATACACCTCAACAGTCATAGAAGAAGAAGGTTCAAATCAAGGTACCAACATAAGAATATTCCATTAGTGAAACAATCTAGAGAAGAGTAACTAGAAGCCAATTAGCAAAGGAAAAGGGTAAGACAGTGGTTACTGATGAAAGCCCAACTTCAAAGGGTAGTTTGAATGATCTTCTCTAGGCCATTGACATAGAAGAGTCTCCTCTGGTCCAATAAGACTTAATTAAAGCAGGTGAAAGCAGGTCAAAAAAGATGAAATCTTCCAAAAAGTTACAGTTTGATGATTAGGCTTCAGAATTTGGTTATAAGCCTAGAAGGCCTATGACTAGGCGGTCGAAAAAGTTACAGGAGGTAGAATTGGAGGTGAGTTAGATAGCAAAGATATCAGAATTCCATGAAGAGCCTATGGTTTCGGTAGTGCAATCATCACCAATGCACGAAGATGACAGAAATAAGGTAGTTGGTACTCAAGAAGAAGAATGTAGCTTTAAGGAGGTCAAGAAGAAATTGAAGCTTGCCAATCTTGAGATTGATCAACTTAAGAAAAGGGCAAGGAAACATGTAGTTGAAAAATCCAATTTCAAAAGAGTAAAAGCCATGTGGGAAGAAGGAAAAGTTCCAAGATATGAAGTAGTTGGCAGTCATGCTTAATATTTCACATGGACTGTTCCTGCAATAAAGGAGGCAAGATATATCAGAATGATCAATGGTAGATTTAGAACTAACATCAGGGTGATGAAAAGACAAATTGAAGACCTGGAGATTCAGCTGAACAAGTCTGGAGGTCAGCCTTAGCAAAAATGAATATGACAGTAAGTGATGGAGCCTTAACACAATTTTGATTAGGACATTACTTTTTGAAGTTGTTTATGGATGGACAATGTCAAATATATATGTGGCCTATTGGCATAAGGTGAAGCTATGAAGAGGTCCCAAGAAGGACAATTTTTGAGAAAAAGCTGTGTATTTTTATTCACATTGCAATTTTGTAGTGCGCTACGAAACTGCTATAGGTGACATGCAATGCACAATAGTTTCGTAGCGCGCTAAGAAACTGCTGTAGCTGCAGTTTTGGTTTTTGGATTAATCTTCAAAGGAAAAAGGGGATATTTTTAAGAAGGATGTTACTACAAAGATGTAAGAGTATCATTTGAGAATGTTCAGACCCTAAGTAAATATGAACTCAAGGAATGCAAGATATATGCAAGAACTAAGCCCTGCATTACGAAAATAACAGTACATTTCGTAGCTCATCCAGTTTGTCTTCCTTCAGGAAACTTCAAGGAGTTTTGTTTTGGCACAAATGTAAGAGCAGGGTCCTACAATTAATTCAATATGTGTCAGGTGACTAAAAGAGATAGTGTGGTTAGCAGAAACTTTGAAGAATATCCTTGAAGACCAAAGCAACATTGCAGGGGACAGTTACCTAGTTTTCAGGACAGTCAAAAGGAGAGCTGATTGAAGGCCAACATGGAGGTTATAGTCATCACCAAAGTCAAAGTTAAGGAGGAGGAGCAGCTGTTAAAGATCAAATTTATTCCAAAGTCTAGGTTTTTTCTAGCATAATAAGGAGTTGTGCTCCTAATTGTATTAGGACTCTAGGACTGTTAGTTAACTACCACTTGTAATTAATAGTTTGTTTAAAGTATGAATAGGTGTCAAGTCAAGTAAATTCGAATTCCCCTCATGCTGGAGGAAGGAATCCAAGATTGTAATGAACTCTATAAAGAGTAAGACGTGTAATGCACCAAGGGTTGGAAATTTTCAAAGAAACGGGCATATTATGCTATTGTAGAAAGACTGTATTTTCGATGTTAATACAGAAGTTTGGCTTTACTAATTAGGATTCAGAGAGAGTTTTAATGTTTTATTTTCCTCATGGTTTCCTCCATTTACTCACTTGCAGTGGTATGAATGCATGTTACTTAGAATTCATTGAAAATGCTCTAACTTCCTACATGTGTTCATAGGTTGTGTTCCTTATATTTTGTTCTATTTTGCTGATATATTAAAACTCTTGATGCCTTGACTTCCATGTTAAGCTAATCTTATTGTGATACTGAAACATATTATGACTCCATAAGCCCAATGGATGTTTATTGATTTTGTTCAACCATTTATACCTTTCCACTTGTTTTTTATAGAGTTAGCCATCTAATCCTTAATTGAAATCTTTAACCCAATGAGAGAGCCCTCTCAGGTTGAGGAGGCTAAGCCTCAGCCAAAAGTTTGGTTTGAAATAGTTACTTAAAGTCTTCCTGATCAACAACCTATCAGGGTCTGGTTTTGTGATAACATTTTGGTGCATCTGCCGGGAGTCTGAAGATTACTCATTCCCGAAATCAAGAAGTTGAACTTCTGAAGGTAGTAGGAGCTCGGATAACTTTTCGAGGCTGCAATCTACCTTGGTGACTCCATAAATTTTCAAAATTTTAAAGGTGGCTTCGAGAAGGAGATATACATGAAGAAATCCTGACCCCAATCCACCTACTCCTGTGGATAATCCAAACACTGTTTCAAGAGGCAGTCGAAGATTTTCAGAAATACAAGGTACTCCATCTTATTCAAAATCTTTTCTCTCTAAATTCTCAAGAAGTCCTGAAGACAAAATAGTTGATGATAAAATTCACAAAGTGTTATTTAGATCAGAAAATGAAGAAGAACTCATTGGTATTATTTTAGATCTGCAAAAGAGAGTAATTGATACCTCAACCTTAGTATCACAAGAAGACAAGGAAGAATTTTGGGAAGTAGTTACCTCTGAGCTGCGGTTAGAAAGGGAAGCCTTAGATAAACTGAAAGAACTTGATCCTTTTGAAGTATTGTTAAAATCTAAATCTGGTTTACCTCTTCCAAATTGGAGTACATTGGTCACTGGTTTGCAGAGCCTAAACAGTCCTCTTCGTATCAGTTCCTCATCCTCTGTTTCTGCTATTCCTAGTGGCTGTTAGAAACCAAGCAGTCCTCCTCATATCAGTTCTTCATCCTCTCTCCCTTTTATCCCTGTAACTATTGTTCCTCCTTTAATCATGGTTGTACCCACTAGGTATGTCCAACTTGCACTCCTTGTTGTTTTACATGATCTTCCTAGCAAATATGCTGCAAGAATTCCAACATGGGGTGGTGATGAAGAAATTACAACAGAAGAACATGTAGAAAAATTTAATGACTTTGCTGACAGAGAGGAAGTTGATGATGAGGATGTGAATCTAAGACTATTTGCATAGACCTTTATTGGCAAAGTTAGAAAATGGTTTAAAGCTCTTACAACTGTAAGCATTCATAATTGGGTAGAATTTGAAGATAGTTTTCTAAGGAAATGGTGAAATAGAACTAATTCAGTTCAAGAACTTACTGAGAACAAAAATCTTAGAAGGGAACCTAATGAAACCATTTAAAATTTCTCAAAAAGGTTCAACAAAGTGTTTAACTCAATCCTAGCTCACTTGAAACCTCCAGAAGCCTTAACACAAATGATATATGCTGAAGCATTTGATTCTGATTTTTCTCTTTTGCTAAGACAAAGAGAGTCTGCCACACTTGTTGATATGTAGAATGATGCAATAAAGGTAGAAGTAAACATGGTAGCTACCAAAAAATAAAAAATGGGAAAAGCTAAATTGAAAGAAGAAGAGAAACCTTCCTCTTCAACTCCTGAAGATAAGTTAGATTCATGATGAAGACTATGGAGAAGTTGATGGATAGATTAGCCCTTGGAAACACCTCTGCCCCCCCATGGAACATGAGCCTCAATTTAGAAACCCTCAATTCAGGAGACCTCAAAACCAACAAAGACCAAGAGAAAATAGGAAGCAACAGCCTGATCCTCCAGTGAGACCTCCTTTTCAGCATAATTTGGTTGATGAAGAAGATGATCCTAAGATTCCTGAAGAATCTATCCATTGTCTTTATGAAGAGATGTCAGGAATTTTCTTGATTAAAGAAGAAGATGATGAGTCCAGTTTGACCAAGAAAGGGGAAGAGCCTTCATATTATTTAAAGGGGTATCAACATGCTATCTTTGAAATGCAAAAACATTACAATCTTAGAAACATAAATGTACCAATTATTGCAAACAAAACACAGCCCAAGAAAGATGTTTCAAAGGTTGTTGAAACCAAAAAAGATACCCCAAAGGTTGCTAAAGGTAAAAATGATTCTCCACTTGGTAAAGAGGACACTCAACCTTCCCCTCCTATCAAAGAAGCTGAAAAAGCTATTTCTGTTTTCAACCTTGAGAATGAAATTGCAAAAATTAAAATATCAGTCCCTTTTAGTGAGATTCTCAAGGTAGATAAATACAGAAGCAAGATTGTAGAGATGTTAAATTCACAACCAGGAGCTGCTGATATCTTAAATGTGCAAGAAGATAATCCTACTATATACTTGGGTCCAAGGTTAGAAGATGATCAAAATGAAGAGTTTCCTCCTTTCTATGTAAGCGTTAGTATTATGATATAAAATTACATAATTCTATGTTGGATTTGGTGGCTTCTCATAATATCATGCCCAAAGTAATTATGGAGAGGTTAAGGTTACAGGTAACAAGACCATATAAGGATTTATTCTCTTTTGATTCAAAAAGAGTCCAATGTATTGGTTTAATCAAAGATGTTGTTGTTGGTCTAACATAAATCCCAACAAAGACAATTGTTATGGACATTGTTGTGGCTGACATTCCGCCAAAGTTTGGGATGTTTATATTAAGATCATGGGCAACAAAAATCAAAGGCACAATGTAGATGGACCTCACATATGCCACCATCCCTGTTTTTGGTGAGCAAAGGAGATTGTATTGGGAGACCAGAATGGCTTATATGGTAAGCAGCAAAGACAAACCTCAGAATTTTACTATTTATTCATTTGATACTGATCTTGGATCTGCCATTCTTTTTAATGAGTCAGTTGATAGTGGATCAAAAGAGACGAAAATAGAAAATCAGCACTCAGAAGATCACCAAGAAGATGAGAAAGAGATGAAGAGATGGTGGTATTTTTACTTTGATGGATCAATAGGAAAAGGGGCAAGAGTTGGAATTTGGATCACAAGTCCAAGTGATGAAAGTAAGTTTTACTCTTACAAACTGAACTTTGATTGCACAAATATATGGCTAAATATGAATCTCTGATTTTGGGCCTAGAAGTTTTGGTAAGAATGAAGGCTCAAAATATTTCCATATTTGGAGACTCTGAATTGGTCATTAGACAAGTTGAGGGTGTCAATCAAACAAAGGATGTAAGAATGAGAGCATACAGAAATCTAGTTTTAGATATGTTGGAAAATTTTCAAGCATATTCTTTAACAATCAAAACTAGAGACCAAAACTCCATCGTTGATTCTCTTGCTGTATCAGCAAGTTTGTTTGTCATTCCTATTCATTCTTCTGAAAAATATGAGGTTGAAGTTTGTCATAGACCAGCTATACCTGATAATATCACCAATTGGCAAGTCTTTGAAGATGATCAACAGGTAAAGTATTTTATTGAATTGAAGGAAGAATTTGAAAATACTCAAGTAGATCAACAAAACATGCTTGTTGAGTCTAAAGAAAATTCTGGAGTTTTACAATTAAAAAATAATTCAATGCCAAAGGGTCTAATTCCTCTTGAGAATTTGTTCGATCAGAATGGTGTGTTCAAATCGCCAAAGATACAAGTTGATGAAGAGGAAATAGAAAGCTGCAATCTAGGTACTTTAGTTTTACCTAGAATGATCAAAATTTCAAAGTTTCTTTCAGTTGATATGAAGGTCAAATATGTTGATATGATGAAAAGGTTTTTTGATGTTTTTGCTTGGAGTTATGCTGACTTAAAGCGATATGATCCCTCCATTATTCAGCATACTATTCCTATTAAAGAGAATGAGAAACCTTTCAAACAAAAGTTAAGAAGAATTAATCCACTTCTCATGCCATTGATTGAAAAGGATATTAAGAAACTCTTTGATGCTAAAATCATTGTCCCAATCAGATTCTCATATTGGTTTGCAATTTGGTTCCAGTTAGAAAGAAGAGTGGAGAAATCATAATTTGTATTGATTTCAGAAATTTGAATAAGGCTTCATTAAAAGACAACTATCCTCTTCCCAAGATGGATTCAATTCTGCAAAATATTGTTGGTTCACAAAGAATGTCTATGCTTGATGTTTGCTCAGGGTACAATCAGATTCTTTTGCATCCAGATGATCATGAGAAGACAACCTTCACAACACCATGGGGCACATTCATGTACGCCAAGATGCCTTTTGGTCTCATGAATGCGGGAGCCACCTTTCAAAGAGCAATGGATATTGCTTTTGCTGAAGAAAAGGATAAACCAATGGTTGTTTATCTTGATGACATCACAGCCTTTTCAAAGAAAGAAGAAGATCATTTGAAGCACCTTGAGAAAATTCTGCTGAAACGTAGAAGGTTTGGTATCTCTCTTAATCATACTAAAAGTATCTTTGCTTTAACATCAGGAAAATCACTTGGTCATATCATTTTTGAAGAAGGAAGTAGGATTGATCCTAAGAGAGTTAATGTGATTCAAAAGGTAGATCTCCCAAGAAGTAGGAAAGAGATCCAATCTTTTCTTGGAAAGGTGAATTTTGTTAGGTGCTTCATTCCTAATTTTGCTGAGATTGTCAAGGATATAACAAGGATGTTAAAGAAAGGAGTGGAATTTAAGTGGAAAGTTGAAGTAAATAAATATTTTGAAGAAATCAAGAAGGCACTTACACAAGCATTGGTACTCATCAGTCTAGATTTTTCTAAGGAATTTCTTATCTTTATGTTTGCTTCCGAGAATACAATTGCTGGAGTTTTGCTACAAAAAGGAAAGCGAGGCACTGAACGACCTATTTCTTTCTTTAGTAGAACATTAGCAAATGTTGAATTGAAGTAAAATATTCTAGAAAAGCAAGCTTATGCCTTGGTGAAAGCTATAAAAGATTTCAGAATCTATGTTCTGCATTCTCACATTGTGGCATATGTTCCAAGTGTTGTAATAAAAGATATGCTAACACAAGCAGATCTTGATGGTAAGAGGGGAAAGTGGATAGCCAAATTTCTAGAGTATGATATAGACATCGAACCAACCAAATTGGTGAAGGGTCAAGGTTTGGGAAAGCTAAATGCAGAAATATGGACTGTCTTGACATAAATCTGAATGTTGAAATCTCAGAAATTTCTGAAAATGAAGAAGAATTGGTCTAAATTAATGAGAAATTCTTGGTTTCAGAATGGTATAAGGATGTGGCTTTTGTTCTACAGCATAATAAAGCTCTTACCAATCTAACGAAGTCCAAAGCAAGGTTTGTTAAGCTGAGGTCTTTGAGATATTTTGTATATGATCAAAATCTGTTTTGGAAAGATGCAGGAGGAATTTTGCTGAATTGTCTCCTTGAAGAAGAAGCTGATAAAGTTATTGAAGAATTTCATAAAGGAAATTGTGGAGGACATCACTATTGGAAGGCTACAACAATCAATATCCTAAGAGCTAGGTATTTTTGGCCAACAATGTTTAAGGATATCTACAAGAATATCACTGCATGTCATGAGTGCCAAATTTTTGAAGGAAGAAGGAAGCTTGTACCTTTGCCTTTGATCCCTATTTATGTAGAAGCTCCCTTTCAGCAGTGGGGGCTAGACTTTATTGGAGAGATACATCCTCCTTCATCAGGGCAACATTGCTATATTCTTATAGCAATGGATTACTTCACCAAATGGATAGAGGTGATTTCAATAAGGCAAGCCAAAGATTCTGTAATTATTTCTTTCTTAGAAAATAATATATTGTCTCAATTTGGCTGCCCCATGAAGATCATAACAGATAATGCTCAAGCTTTCAAGTCTAAGAAATTGATCAATTTTTGTCATCAATATCACATTACTCTTGGACATTCTACTGCTTACTATTCACAAGGCAATGGTCTTGTTGAATCATCAAATAAGAGCATTGTTGGAATCATCAAAAATGTGTTGCAGGAAAACAAGAAAGCTTGGCACTTAAAGCTGAAGTATGCCTTATGGGCTAATAGGATTTGTACAAAGAGATCAATTGGTACTTCGCCATATGAACTAGTTTATGGTGTTGAAGCTATATTGCCAACATCACTTGGAGTACCGGTAATGAAGCTGATTCAAGGCCTTGAAGAAGAACCAAATGCCATTCAAAGGAGAATCAATCAGCTGATAGCCTTACAAGAGAAGATAAGTGAAGTCTATGACAATCATCAACATTCTTAGAACAAAATTAAGAGTACATTTGATAAAAAGATCAAAGAAGACAGTTTTTAGGTTCAAGACAAAGTGCTGAAATGGGGGCTAGAATTGAAGAAAAAGGAAAGCATGGTAAGTTTGAGAATTTATGGAAGGGTCCTTTTTAGATAGCTGGTTTTCATGGGAACAACACTTATAGACTACAGGAAATTGATGGAGGATCATATGTTGGAGGGCCTATTAATGGCAGGTTCCTAAAGCATTATCATTGTTGAATTATTACCAATCTCTCATAACATTGTATATATCCGTTTTTGTTAGTTTTTGCTAATAATGACAAGATGAAACAGAAATCTTAAGCCTGAGGTGAAGGCCCAAAAAGTTTCAAGAGGATGCTTGTCAACAAAGTTTCTATTTTTATCATAATTAATAAAGCACTGGAACTGTAGGTTCTTAGTGTACCACAAGGGCACACTATCCCAAGTGGAGCCACTATTATCACAGTAAAAATTCCTTTAAAAAAAAAATTGGATGACCTACATGGTTTCTCAATTTTTGTGTCAGTCATGGTCAAGTTATTTTTATGTTCTGTTTAGAGTCTAAGTCATAGAGTCAGAGTTTCTTTTCCATTATCAAATAAAGGTCAACAACCTGGTTTTACCCATTATGGATCCCACATCATTCCAAAAGTGTCATGTATTTGGGCATTTTAAAATTTAAACGCGCTACAAAACTGTCTTTGAGTTTTCGTAGCGCAAAAATCTGAAAATACACTACAAACACTACGAAATCGACGATTCGTAGTTAGGAGTTTTCATAGCTCAAAACCCCGAATTTACACTGGATGCACTATGAAATCAGGGATTCGTGCCAAATCTTCTCTAGCTGTCAAATCCACTAGAATCCGTTAATGTTTCATCATCAGGTGTCAATCCATGAACCTTAGTTATCACATGTAGCCATTCACATTCATCATTAGAGTCATTAGGAGTCATTTGTCCACACTCATTTCAAATTTCAAAAAGAAAAGGTAAGGGTGAATTGGTGCTGGTCATTTTCGTGCCATTTTCATGTAGGAGAAACACTTAATGCTTTCCTTAAGGTCGAGTTAGAAAGCCCAGGGTGAGCATAGACCAGAATTCCTTTGCAGCTCTTCATCCACTTCAAGCGATGTATTTCTTCATCCAATTCAAGCGAGGCAGCTCTTGAACTAAACAAGGCACTTTCTTCCAGGTTTCCTTTACAGGGATTTCAAAGAAGAAATGTCTAAAGAGAAGAAGAATAATAGATGAGGCTGGTGTTTGAGAACTAAGTCTGAAGGCTTAGATGCTCTCACAAAGGATAAATAAGTTGAAGAAGCTTTCAAAAAAGTAGGCTACTAGAGGTTCTGCGAAAAACTACAAGGAGGTCACAGCCAAGTAAGCAAGCAATTTGCTCTCAATTTCACAAGTTTGAATACAAAGGTTGGAGTGTTAGAATTACCAGTTTCTCCTGAGGTCATATATTTAGTCAAAGAGATTCCTAGAGGACAGGAGATATGGTTTAAGAATTTCAAGTTTGAGATGGCACCCTGCAAGATATTCCTGAAGCTAGAATTTATAGACTCAGATTTAACTAAAGCAATGCCCAAGAGTTATGTCAAAGACTCATTTGCCAACTTACTCTCATGCATACAAAGGTATTTTACCTGCGAAGGAAGATACCACAAGGTGTATTCTTACCATTTCAAGCTCCTATTTCATTTCACTAGAATAATATCTCTAGACCTACCTTTCTATATGTTTCAAATCTTAGGTAAGATGTCTGATAAAATACAGTTGAAGAAAGAAACCTGTGAAACGTCCTTGTTCCATCATGGCTTAATCAAATTAATTGTCTTGCATGAACTTCAAAAGGTAGATAGAGAATGGTCTGCTTTTCTATTTATGTCTGGTTTTAGAGCTGAAACAGGATTTAGCCCTAGGGCTAAGGAAATATCATCACCAACAACTAGTCACCAAGAAGAAGCTAGGTCAAGCAAGTTTGTGAAACTAAAAGCTAGAAAGCAAGTTAAGGAACAAATGACACCACTAATTGCTCAAGATACCCCTCAACAGTCATAGAAGAAGAAGGTTCAAATCAAGGTACCAGCACAAGAATAGTCCATTGGTGAAACAATCCAGAGAAGAGTAACTAGAAACCAATTAGCAAAGGAAAAGGGTAAGACAGTGGTTACTGATGAAAGCCCAACTTCAAAGGGTAGTTTGAATGATCTTCTCCAAGCCATTGACATAGAAGAGTCTCCTCTGGTCTAAGAAGACTTAATTAAAGCAAGCAAAAGCAGGTCAAAAAAGATGAAATCTTCCAAAAAGTTACAGTTTGATGATCAGGTTTTAGAATTTGGTTTTAAGCCTAGAAGGCCTGTGACTAGGCAGTCGAAAAAGTTACAGGAGGTAGAACTGGAGGTGATTTGGATAGCAGAGATATCATAATTCCATGAAGAGCCTGTGGTTCCGGTAGTGCAATCATCACCAATGCACGAAGATGATAGAAATAAGGTAGTTGGTACTCAAGAAGAAGAATGTAGCTTTGAGGAGGTCAAGAAGAAATTGAGGCTTGCCAATAATGAGATTTCTCAACTTAAGAAAAGGGTAAGGAAACATGCAGTTGAAAAAGCTGATTTCAAAAGAGTAAAAGCCATGTGGGAAGAAGGAAAAGTTCCAAGACATAAAGTAGTTGGCAGTTATGTTGATATTTCACTTGAACTGTCCCTGCAATAAAGGAGGCACGATATATCAAAATGATCAATCGCAGATTAGAACTAACATCAGGGTGATGAAAAGACAAATTGAAGACCTGGAGATTCAGCTGAACAAGTCTGGAGGTCAGCCTCAGCAAAAATGAATAGGACAGTAAGTGATGGAGCCTTAACACAATTTTGATTAGGACATTACTTTTTGAAGTTGTTTATGGATGGACAATGTCAAATACATATGTGGCCTCTTAGCATAAGGTAAAGCTATGAAGAGATCCCAAGAAGGACAATTTTTGAGTAAAAACTGTGTATTTTGATTCACACAGCAGTTTCATAGCGCGCTACGAAACTGCTATAGGTGACATGCAATGCATAGCAGTTTTGTAGCGTGCTACGAAACTACTGTAGCTGTAGTTTTGGGTTTTGGATTAATCTTCAAAGGAAAAATGGGTTATTTTTGAGAAGGATGATGCTGCAGAGATGTAAGAAGATCATTTGAGAATGTTGAGACCCTAAGTAAAGATGAACTCAAGGAATGCAAGATATATGCAAGAACAAAGCCTTGCGCTATGAAAATAACAGTACATTTTGTAGCTCATCCAGTTTGTCTTCCTTCAGGCAGCTTCAAGGAGTTTTTTTTGGCACAAATGTAAGAGCTAGGTCCTACAATTAATTCAATATTGTCATGTGACTAAAAGAGATAGTGTGGCCAACAGAAACTTTGAATAATATCCTTGAAGACCAAAGCAACATTGCAGGGGATAGTTGCCTAATTTTCAGGACAGTCAAAAGGAGAGCTGATTGAAGGCTAGCATGGAGGTTATAGTCATCACCAAAGTCGAAGTTAAGGAGGAGGAGCAGCTATCAAAGATCGAATTTATTCCAAAGTCTAGGTTGTTGCTAGCATAATAAGGAGTTGTACTCCTAATTGTATTAGGACTCTAGGACTGTTAGTTAACTACCACTTGTAATTAATAGTTTGTTTAAAGTATGAGTAGGTATCAAGTCAAGTAAATTCGAATTCCCCTCATGCTAGAGGAAGGAATCCAAGATTTTAACAAACTCTATAAAGAGTAAGAGGTGTAATGCACCAAGGGTTGGAAATTTTCAAAGAAACAGGCATATTATGCTATTATAGAAAGACATTATGTTGGATGTTAATACAAAAGTTTGGCTTTACTACTCAGGATTCAGAGAGAGTTTTAATGTTTGATTTTCATCATGGTTTCCTCCATTTACTCACTTGCAGTGGCATGAATGCATGTTACTTAGGATTCATTGACAATGCTCTAAATTCCTACATGTGTTCATAGGCTGTGTTCCTTATATTTTGTTCTGTTTTGCTGATATATTAAAACTCTTGATGCCTTGAATTCCATGTTAAGCTAATCTGACTATGATACTGAAACATATTCTGACTCCATAAGCCCAATGGATGTTTATTGATTGTGTTCAACCATTTATGCCTTTCCACTTGTTTTTTATAGAGTTATCCATCTAATCCTTAATTGAAATCTTTAACCCAGTGAGAGAGCCCTCTCAAGTTGAGGAGGCTAAGCCTAAGCCAAAAGTTTGGTTTTAAATAGTTACTCAAATTCTTCCTGATCAGCAAACTATTAGGGTCTGGCTTTGTGATAACAACATCGAAGATTATTCAAATGAACTAAACCACCCTTCAATTGTTTATTTACTTTCGAATTCAATTTTCATAGATACAGTAGAATCTCAGCGAAACCTGTCAAATATTGAAGAAACGATTTCTATTATTATTTCAACCAAGCCTAATGTTGTAGAGAACATTCATGTATATAAACCTTGTTCTTCATTCGAACTTGATAGTTAACATACTCACTTTCATGATTTTAGAGATATATTTGCATGGTCTTACGAGGAGATGCCAAGCATTGACTCTAGTATTGTTGAACATGAAATCAAAATGTACCCTGATGTCAAGCTAGTTCGACAGTGGCTTCAACCTGTTCATCCAAAGAAAACCGCTACAATTAAGGCAGAAGTTAAAAAACTTTTGCAGGCTGGTTTCATTTACCCTGTACCTCTTATTGACTGGGTTTCCAACCTTGTTCTTCTCATGAAGAAACAAGGGAAAATTCGAGTGTGCGTCAATTATAGGGACAATTCGAGTCCAAATCAAAGAAATCTCTAGTTCTCGCAGAGTTACTTTGCGACCTTCCATCGACGTCCATCGATTCAACATCTGAACCATTGATTTTGGATGAGTCTTTATTGTTGATATCGTCATATACTGATCTATTTCCAGACCCAAACTTTCTGGCCTGATACCTCTCACTCACAACATTGATGTATTCGATACTAAGCCAAATATTATCTAATCATTGGCGACACTTTATATCGTCGTCGTATCAATATGATTTTACGAAGGTGCCTCATGCATGAGGAAGCTGAAAAATCATTGAATGAATTCCATTCAGGTGCCTGTCGTGGACACTTATTTGGATATACAACTGCACAGAGAATTCTCCATGTTGGTTACTTCTGGCCAACTATATTCAAATATTTTATTGTTGCTATTAGAAGTTGTCACGCATGCCAGATATATGACCAAAAAACCAGATTACCACCTGCACCATTGCATCCAGTCGTTGCTATTGGACCATTTGCCAAATGGGACATTGACTTCATCACATGTAACCCCACCTCAGTTGGGGGGACATGGGTATATTATAGTCGTCATTGACTATTTTAGCAAATGGGTTGAGGAAATGCCAACATTGAACAACAGTGGCGAAACGACTGCTATTTTATTTTTTAACCATGTGGTTGCCAGGTTTGGTATACCACAAGCTATAGTTACAGATCATGGGAAGCATTTTCGCAATCACATGATGGTTGAGTTGACTGCTAAGTTAGGACTCTCACATGATAGTTCTACCCTTATTACCTGCAAGCGAATAGACAAGTTGAGGCCATCAACAAAGTCCTTAAGCAGATGTTGCATAGAATGATAGCTGTTCATAAGTGAAATTGGCACTTAATCCTATATTCTGCATTGTGGGCATATTGAACCTTAGTGAGAAATGCAACTTGATTCACACCCTTTCAGTTGGTGTATGGTTTGGAAGAAATCTTATCGATACAATGCGAAATTTCATCACTCAAACTTGTGATTGACCTGTTACCCAACACTTCTGAAGAAGAAGCACATTTCTTGGAATTAATCCATCTATATGAAACTCGTCGTGATGCTGCATTGGCTAAAGAAGCACATAAGAAACAAATCAAGGCGGAATATGATAGAAATGTCAAGCCTCGTATCTTCTCAGAAGGAGACCTGGTCTTGCTTTACGATCTGGAAGCTGATAAACTTGGAGCAGGGAAATTCGAACCAATGTGGATGGGTCCTTATATTTTCAAGCGTGTTCTGGCAAAAGGTGCCTACGAGTTAGTAGATTATGATGGGATTCCATTGTCACAGCCCCGAAATGGGTTGTACCTCAAACGTTACTACGCTTGATTAAGTGTTGTAAAAGTCATTGTATATATGCTTTCATTGCATGTGCGTGTGTATCTTTTAGAGTTTTTATTTGGTTAGTAATCCACTTTTCATTTTTTGCAAATGTCAGATTCTTCGGAACCTTTTGTTGGTTAAGTTGATGGTGCTAGTCATAGTACGCAGAACTTGTCTTCTGCAGCATGGGTTATTTTCGACCCAAGTGGCGAGTTAGTGAGTTTTCAAGGGATTTGTATCAGTCAATCGATGAACAACATCGTTGAGTATAGCGCGTTGATTGAACTACTCTCTGATGCCATTTCACTTGGCATTAGCCGAATCATCGTTAGGTTGGACTCGTAACTCGTTGTACTACAACTAACAAACATTTATACTGTCCGAAATCCAACAAATTTTCGTATGTTTCTTAGATTTCGTATTTTGAAAAGACATTTTGAACACATTCAATATCAACATATTTCCAGAAATCTTAACACATTAACTGATTCTCTAGCAAATTATGTGTTCAATAGACATTTGTGACACATGTAAAAGTAATATTTTCAATTCACATCATTAGTAGAATAGGATTGCATATAACTATAGAAAAATCGGAAAGTAACATAGATAGGTGTTTTAAAAGTTTTTAAAAAATTTGTTTCCAAGACACATTTGTTCATCTGACCCAAAAAACTCAAATGCATGCAAAACATCCTAAGTAGATCTAGTGGTGCTCATGGTAACAGGTCATAGGTTGTGCTTTCATGCGCAAAAGTCTTGCCTAACGGCTAGGAACACCAATAGTGTGGCACTGCAGCCTCATAGGTAACTCCTTGATCCGGACATCCAGAATACCAAGGGTTAATCCCTCTATGTGATCCTGCAACTTTGCTAAGGTCTCGACCAAATCTAAGTCCTGGAGAACTACTCTCCCAATGTTTCTTCGCACTAGCCCACCTGCAACCTGTTGGTGCCCCACAGGTTGAACAATACCCACATCTGCATGCATAAGAATTATTTTAGCTTAGTCTTGGAAACATTAAAAACACAAAAACATGTAGAAACTTGAAAAATCAAAAACAATTTTGGTCAAACAATTTACCCATAGCACCCCATTGTGCTCCAACTGGTAGAATCAAATCTGGATCTCCACAAAAATCCATCCCTTAGGATAGATGCTCCTCGATGACAAGGTGTTGTCGCTTGAGCCAACTAAAAAATGCAGTGGAAAAAAAGATTGTTGACTGACCCGCATGTAGAGCCATCAGTTCGACCCACCTGTGTATATGTGGATCTCGAGGACCAACTACACCCAACGATACATGTTGTCATTGTATCAATGGGATTCTCTCTAAGGTAAAAGCGATTAAGATTGAACCATAAAAAAAACTCTTTGTCTTACCAATTTTTATCTTGGTTAGTTTTTCTTTCAATGAAGAAAGCACAACCTTGCACCAGTTGAAAACTTTTGGCTCTAGACAGTCCAATGCATACTGCATATAAGATCTATTCGCCAGATGTAGTGTCTCACTGCCAACAAATTTTACGATTGTGAAGATGATCATTATCAAAGGAAAATCACCCACATCCATGATGTTTATTTTCCCATCTTTTCTAGGGTGTGTACCTGGCCTACAAAACTGTCTAATATAATCTCTCACCGATTCACCTCCACGGGAAAATCCAGAAAGTGAGATGGGGGCACATCAACTTGACAGTCCAGTAAGAAAGTAAATATCACCAATGGTACTAGGGACCATCTTGTCCCTAATGTGAGAAGTTGGATCTGTTGAATCCCATGCATGAACAAGGAACTGCAGTGGTTCTATTTGTTGCCTCATTTAGGACAACTTGAAGTCTTTGAGTAACCCATAGTTTTTGAGGGCCTCAACTATACCCAGATTATTTAGGGCAATAATTTCTTGTTCTTCGTGCTCTCTTTCTCACCATGTAATCGACATTGTGATCTGATGAAAGCTTGAAACAAAATCATAATATTAGTTAGGATCCTTTCCATGCAAAAAACAAAACAAATTTTGGAGTAAACAGGTAAATCAAACTTGGTAAACTTGCCTAGCGCAGCCCAGGCACAGAGATAGTGTGCTGCAGAGAATGCAACCTTCTATCTGGGTGCTCTTCAGTGCAATTTTTGATGTGAAAGCCTGCACTTATCCTAGGGAGAAAAATGAAACCCGAGGGGCCCTAAAAAACCTTAAAACTTGCATGAAATGACAAAAGAATGACTTGAAAAGAAAGAAGACAGCCTTAGCTCCTACCTGGTCTAGATGGCTCGAGAAATGGTCCACAGAATCTCTCGCAATCAACTGATGAAGTTTGAGCTAAGAAACTAGCTCAGAGCACAAAAATGAATGGTAAGTTCCAAATGGTAAAAATGTCATCGTAAAAACTTGTTTTATGTTTATTTCATGTTCATTAATCAAGTAAACATTAGTATTTGCCTATTTTTGACTATGAAACAACTATTTTTAATCCATTTGGTGGTGTATTGAGCAAGTTTTGCAACTGACTTACAGAATTCGACGTGCTCAATTGTAAATTGTACCTTTGATCATAGAGCACACTTAAACTCTTTTTTGAGCTCTGTTAAAAACAAAAAAGGAACCCCCTTGGAGTCCTCTTTAAGCTCTTTCAGACTCTCTAAACATGAAAATATTGTCGAGTGCTTGTCCTTTCCAACTTGCTAATGGATTGGAAATGATATCTCTCTTGTATTATTTTACGCTTTTTCAGGCTTGAGAGATTAATTTATGAAAAAAACTTGTGGAGTTTTCTTTTTGTCCATTTTCAAACTCTCTAAACATGAAAAGGACCGAGTTATCATTGTCGTTAAACTCATTAAAACATCAAATAGCGACAAACTTTTCCAACTAGACAAGACTGAGTTTCACCTTTGCTAGACTCGTTAAAGCATCAAATAGCGATGAATTCACCCGAAGGGTGGAATTATACAAAAATCATATGTTATCCTTCTCAAGCTTGACAAAAATAAAGAGGTACTAGTCAGCAATGACTGGGGAAAATAGGAAAAAGGGGAAAACCACTTTATGGTAGCCGGTCGCTCTTGAACATGGCACTTTCACTCCATCACCGTGACTATTTGGGTTGGGTTATTAGCTTGATGGTTATCATGCCATTGGTCTATCATACCATCCAACATTTTACTTGGGGTCAATGATACCAATTAATTTTAGTCTCACTGACATGTTCAAGAGAATTCATTCAGTCAAAATCATATTTTGCAATACCATAAACCTTCATTTTCATGACTGCCATTCCTAAACCTTGTGTCATCAGTCAAATTCCATCTCTAAAATCGCTACACTCATTTCATGTCATTGATGTGGGATACATCAAGGACCTCCTACGACGAGTCACTTCTTGTCAGCATCAGTACATTATCTAAGAAGTTGACTTAGAAACACCCTTCCAGTACCTTGAGGCTTGCATGCAACAATGGCAGGTTTCTTGCTTGTAGTGATAGGTTGACATCAATGGCCTTCAACTAAAAGACTTTGTATGGTGTTTGAAATCAAATAATCCATTCAAACCATGCAGAATGTACTGTTGTACCTTGAGGATCATTATCATTATTGATGATTTCTCGCGCATCTGTTAATAGATTACATTATTGGCTGGTAATCAGCTGGTGTCTTCCCATGTTCGACTTCAAATCACATATTCACATGGTTAGACTCATACTTGAGCAAACGATTGAATGAGATAGAAGACCTCAGATCTAGTTTCATCCATCCGTGCTGCGATTTCAAGAGTACTAAATCATATGTACAATGGCTTTACATTGATGGTCATTCCGATCATGGGTTTATATCTGTAGACGACTATTTATGTACATGTAATAAATGTTTATAAGATGATAATGGGTATGCCTTTCCTCAGCAATTCATGTAAAATCAAATATCATGATATATGTATTGTAATTAATGCAGGCCCCTTCCAATTTGATACCTCCTCATCACATTGTAAAGCATTTCATTCAACATTGGAATTTTTCCGACTTCATGCTTTAGGGGGTGCTGTTATAGATCCATTTGGGCACATCAATCCCATCATCTAGATCAGTGTTTCAGGGGCAATCAAACCCTAATATCAGTTGCTACATGCCCTAAACAAGTCACCCCTTTGAATGCCTCCTTCCCAAACAGTTTCATGACTTGAAGACATCCAGAAATAGCCTCTAGAGGGACCAGCGCAGGTGGGCCCATGTAAGGGTGCGCTGCAGAGTAGTTAAGTCCATGCCAAGGTTCTTTGTAGAGCACTTAGGCTTCCTTTCACCTGCACTGGGTGAGATTGAGCGAAATTCACATAGGGTTTAGGGAATATTTTTATCTTTTGGAGTCATCTAGAAGGTTCCCTCACTTATCAACTCCTATGAGCTCGAAAATGGATGAGTAATGAGTTAAGATGCATGCTACCATCTCATCCCTTCCTCCATGGAACTAATTCTAAGTATGGAAGGCCATTTATTACCACCATTTATTACAAAACCTCCTTCATCTTCCTATAAATTGACCGCTCATCTAAGTGATCAGGGGCTGGATTATGTTGAATTGTAAGGAGATAATGTTGCTATGAGATTTGGCTTTGAAGAAAGTATTGTAATGCTACATGTTTGTCATGTTTTTGATGTGATTTTGATGGGATCCAAGATGGAGGAATGGATTTGAATCAGACACCAATGGTTGTAATTCCTTCTTCTATTCAATAAAGTGTTTGAACCTTTGTCCCATATGTTTGTAATGTTTTATAATGCTTATATGTGTGAATTGTATCTGATTCCTTTCAATTATATTCAATAGATCTTTTGATTTTATCGATTATTTGTTTCCTATTGTGTTTACAAGTACTTCTCAAGCGTATTAAGTACAGGAAAGAGCGACAGGATTGATACAAGGGAGACGAGAGGAAAGCGAAACTACAAGTAGGTCTTCTCATCTTCTCATCTTATCGATTGCTTATAGGAAAAGACTAAAACACTTTAAACTGTTGTTCTAGATATAGCTACTTATCTAGGGATTAGTATTTATCCGTAGATACCAAATTCTCCAAAACAGGGTAGTCCAGTGTAAAGCAGATATATAGGACGTTAACCAGATGAACTAGCTTGATATTGACTTGATGGGTCTTGTTACTTCTGAAGTGACACGCTACCATATTGGAGGCTAAAGGAGGGAGGTGATCTGCTTTGATGTCCCAGATAGGGCCCCACATAGGCCATTACCCCACTTTCCTCACCCATCCTCTTACCTTCCATTCCGCTCATTTCCTAACCCAACCCTCCCATCCCCACGGGATGCTCTTTTCACCTTAAGCCTAAATAAATTAACCCAAAAAACCCCAAAAACCTTACTTTTCCACCCATACGCACCCTCCGCATGTTTCCTGAGGACATATCGTACCACCGTGTCCCTACATTGTTGATTTCCCCTCCACTGATCTAATGGCTAACGTCTCACCTGATCAATGAAACATGCCTGATCGTTCCCCGCCATTAGATCACCCCCGCTAGATCTAACGACCCTCACTCATATCACATGGGAAACTAGCAAGAGGAATAACTGCCCGATAAAGGCGGTTTTTCTCTTTCTTCCGTTGCGACGTGTCATCTGCTGAATGGAATTGGGCGGACTCCACCATTTAGCACTTACCACCCGATGAGCACCCGATATAAACCATAACCACCCGAGCCAAACCACCACCTGGTGTTAGCGTCCGCACACATCCACCACCCAATAACCGTCCGATCTGCTAACCTAAGATCTAATGGCCCAGACATGTTCCGCTCCTGATCGTCCTCCACCTCTTTGTCAATTCTCTGTCCATCTAATTTGGCACGTACGTCCACCCATGCACTTCATACTCCACTCCCTATTTGTTACCCGAAGGGGAAGGTGGTCGGCTTTGTCAGCCTGATGATAGTCAGACCACTGAACCAAATTAACAGAAAGCATGGCAAAAAAAAGAAGGACATAGCACGACCCAGCAAACAGAACTAAACAGTCATGGAGCTCCACTGTCATAATCAAGCCAACTACCTAACAGGGCAGCATAGTACTAGAATTAATTAATTTTTTCGTGATGGAAAGGATGTTGCGTCCTGGAACGCAATCAAACAGTTAATGACAGTAGGTGGTCAATTAAGACATCTCCAACCCTAAAATGGCTAAGGATCATTGTAATGAAAAAATATAAATAGCCGAAAGCAAGATGTGATCAGGGTTCAACTTCTAGAGACTATAGACATTATGTTCCTTGCAGCATCTCATCTTCATTTTCAGTAATACAAGCTTCTTTTGCTGTTACATGTTCGATTTCCATTTCCCTTCTGTTCTAAACTTGCACTTGGATTGGTTTATTCATGCTTTCTCCTATGTCTAATGCTATATAATTTTCATCTTATCTCTGCATTGGTGAATTGGATCTGTTGTTGAATAGGTCATATATGTTTCTTCTGAATCTAACGCTAGATAACTGTCATCTTATCTCCATTTAGATATATTAGATTTACAAATTTCATTCACCGACTGCAGCTGGCCATCATATGTTATGTATGCATTTGCTGGTGTGGTTAGTATTCTTCATTCATTCACTTAATATGCAAATTATTGAGCATTAGGGGTCTAAAGCCCTGTAGGCTGAGGGTGTTCATGCATGTCTAGAGTGAAAACAGAGTTGAAGTGGTTATCTAGCTTGAACCAAACCATCATCCATTCCAATAGTTCCTAGAATCATATTAAAGATTATATGTTACCAGACGTCTCCGAGCTGAAACCTAGGAGAGTTTCCTAGAGAGATAACATAATTGGTGCCATTGCCAGGGAGAGGAGATTGAAGCTCAACTTCCCTAGTGTTATAGACATATTTGGGCACTGCAACCCCAATCACATATGTCAATAAACCAAGGGCTCTAAAACCCCTAAAAGTGTTGTTTCACACCCTAAAATATCAAGGTCAACTGATTACATCATTTCCCAGAATTTCTCCCTAAAAAACTACTCAGAACTGGTCAAAACTGGACCATACAGACTGCTCCATGCTGAGGGTGTGATGCATCTCACCTGTTACACACAAGGGGTGCGATGAGCGAGAGCATACAAATGGCAGAGGCAGTTTGCTAGGTGGAAACTGAGAGAATCTTCTAGAAATTTCTCATATGACACTTGCCTCTCTGAATTCGCCCAGGTATGAGTAAAAGATCATGAAATCTCCAAGTGGAACCAAGAACTATCAGTGAAATGACACTAATAAAAACCCAGAAATTGACTCAGCCCTCTATAAATATCTATAAATGGATCCATCATCCCAAAGATCGAAAGGCTGGAATTTTGTAATTTGTAAGGAAGTGCTGTTGGTTTCTCTTTGAGACATTGTATTGTTGGGTGATCTTGCTTTTCATGAGGTGAAGAGGGCTTTCATGCTGGGAGGATGATGCTGGATCAGACAACTGGTTTGTAATCCTCTCTTCTACTTCTACTATCAATAAAGTTATTTGAGTTTTCCTCCATATACTTTTGCACTTGTAAATCTTGTATTTGTGTATGCAATTATATGGTTAATGTACATTTGATTCTACATTGTTTATGGTATTATAGATCTGTACGGTTTGATGGTATTTCACTGTTTTGCCTCTATAGGTGTTTTTTGAAGTGGGAAAAGTAAGAAAGGAGTGGCGAAGATCTATCAAAGGAGAGAGGTAACAAGCAAGGTGCCAAGCAAAAGATTGAGGTTAGTGCTCTTTGCTTCTCTCTTATCTATCATCCATAAACGAAAACACAAGTTTCTTTGAATTGTTTGTTTCTAAGATAGCTACCCGTCTTAGTGGGACTAGCAAATCAAATAGTGACACTAGTTTTCCTGGAAACAAAATGGTGACTCCACTGGGGAGCGAATAGTTTGTTTGTTTGTTACTGTTGTTTTCTTTCTAAACTACAAACGGAGCCTGAAGTTAAGCCAGCTAGCCTTCGAACTGCACTTTCTTGCAAGTGCAAAGTAGATCAACATTGCTTTAGTCAATCTCCGGGTTGGTTTATGAAATGAACATTTGACTTGCAAACATCCTAAGTGCCTTGGTGGTAGCTCAATATCCT
The DNA here is from genome assembly GCA_000404065.3 of Pinus taeda. NCBI lineage: Eukaryota > Viridiplantae > Streptophyta > Pinopsida > Pinales > Pinaceae > Pinus > Pinus taeda. The sequence goes on from APFE031399474.1 coordinate 77,658, forward strand.
CATAAGATCATACCCCTATACTTTTCTGTTTATTATCTATCATAGCTTGACTGGAATAGCTGAACTTAGGTGCAAATTTTGAGCAAAAACCAAGCTCAGTTTCATTCTCTGGACCATCGCACTATCTCTCATTGGTAGTTTGGATGCATCGCACCTCCCATGTGCTGCAGGTGAGATGCATCCCTGTTTCTCTTAAGGACATGTACGATGATTGAATTAGACTATTTCTCTCTCCAGAAATTGGTTTTTTCTTCATTGTTTTCAGCTCTATTCAATTGTTTTGCAGCCTATGATTAGTATATCATTGTTGAAGCCTTATTCCTTTACATTATTCAACCTCCCTTGATAAGGACTTGTGATTTTTTTTATTTTATTTTTTATTTTTTAATGTATTTTTCGTCATTTACAGTCCTCCTTTGCAAATAGTAGCTTAATCGAACTATCATATTTTGATTCAAAAGTGTCGCAACTGTCATTGTGAGCCAAAAAGAAGAGTGTCATAAAGTCTTCCTCTTCTAGATAGTCGATTGTACTTTTGCCATTTTATTTGATTTGAATTGTCAGTATTTGAAGTGTTGAAATCAGTTTCCCATTCGAAATTGAAAGTGTCGTCTTAGTCTTCCTTTTGTTTTTGAAAAGAAATTGCTAAAGTGTCGCTTTGAAGAAAAATAGTTCAGATCTGTACTTAGTTTTCTTTTTGGCATTCTCACATTAAGGAAACGGAAAAACAAATACATGCATATGCATTTGCATTTAGACTACATGCATTGAGTGTGTGCTCTCTGCTCTATGTTGAAAGAATCATACTCTTCTTTCCTTAGTAGCTAGGATTTTCATTGCTAAAAGAAAACAAACGACTGTTTATCATTTTATATTGCATATTTAGGAATTGTATATGTACATCACGCGGTGAACCTTGAAAGGCAAACTTCTTAAGAAAGATCAACTATAAAATAAACCTCAATGAACATAAAAACGCTTTAGAACCTAATGCACAACATCTAGAAGTCTAGGATAGAGATGTATTCCAGCGTCGTAAAACCTGGTAACTATCATTTTCATCATAGGTTGGGTGATTCCTCCTCTTTGATACAAGAAGTGCCAGTACGAACTTGTGCTCCCACATACCGTCGAGTATATATTGGGAGACCACAATAGGCTGATATCTTTTATCCTTAGGAAGTCATGTCTGCCACCCTATCGATCACAATGCACTGAACACAACATTCGGGAATATTGGCTGTCGTACGTAAAGTCCTTCATAATTTATCTTTAATTTACCACTAAGGTGTATATTGCAGTTTTGCGATTGATTTGGTAATCCCTCTGTCTAGATTTCCAGAGTAGTCAATTTCTTTCCTTTTCGACTCCTTAAAAGAAAAGGTCCATCTGAGCACTTGTCACTTTAGGCTCATTAAAAATCGAAGACGACTAGAGTCACCTTTAGCTTTTTCTCGACCCTTAAAAATTGAAAAAGAAAGTTGTGTCAAAGCGTCATAAAATTTATTTAATTCGGAATAACATCACTATTCCCTCATTGATCTTAGGTTGAGATAATGGATTCCACCAATCAAGGATTTCCCCTTGGGGGGAATCCCAGTCCTTTCTCTTCTTGGGGAGATATTGGTGCTCCATACATGGCTACATTGTCCCTTCCAGGAATCACAATTGGCCTGCCGGTATGGCTATTCTCGACCTCTGTCGTTCAAAACGCCGTAATTCCTCAGCAATCAAATCAGCAACCAGATGATGCTGGAGTTGCTCCCTCACCTTCTACTTCGTTTGTTTCTCCCTCTCCTTCTTCCTCTTCGCTTGGTGAAGCTAGTGATACTAAAAATGAAGTAACTAAGAAGAAGAAGAAAGGGAAGGAGAAGAGGAAGAAGAAACCGGTCCAGCAAGGGGGCAACCATGCATCATCTGGCAAAAACCCGCACACCGCACATTATAAACCCAAAAATCCATGCATAATTGGCAAAGGAAACCACTATCATCAAGATTTCCCTTGCATCCCGCGGATCTTGAGAGACTAGTCTCCCCACTTTCACCATCCGGTGTCATCAACCTCTGTCGATCATGTTGAGAATACACCATCAACTAGTGAAAATGAAGCCAATGGAAAAAAAGGAAAATCTAAATTTCCTTGTAGATTGTGTGAAGGCAACCACGCCCTCCACCGTTGTCCTTTTCTGGATGAAGCTAAAAGATTCTTGGATAATCGTCCTGCTTCACTGCAGCGACTTCCACCCGGATACAAGAAACTCTTGCCAAGTTCATCTCTAGTTGAAAATCTGATTGAAATGCCTCTGTTGTCAGTTGAAACGCCTATCATTGAAGATAAACCTTCTGAGTCCACACCAGACCAAAGTCAATAGGTTGGGATGGCAGCCGACCCAATCTTGCCTTTAGAGGGTCCACCTTTAGATGATACAGTCTTTAAAGAGAATGAGAACGACACCGTTCAAATTCTTTTTGTTAACACAGAGTCTGATGAACAAGGGGGCAATCTACCCGTTCCTTTAGCAAAGGAAGGAAGATCCCCATTTCAAGAGACTCATTCGACCGTTTATTCGGTCCCTTCTCCAAGCAATCTAGTTGTTTCCTTTGATTGGAATCTACTAGCGGGACCCCGCCTTCCATCTAATGTGCCATTCAAAATCATAGTACAATTTTACAGAATGATCATGGTTGGCACTATCATTAATGAAGGGGCTTCTATGAGTATCCTTTCCTCAACTACTTGGAAATCACTTGGATCGCCATCGCTTCTGCCTGAGAATCGAAATTTGTGAGGCTTCAATAAAAGAACCCGTGGACCGTTAGGGATCCTTCCAAATGTGCCTATAACTTTGAGAAGGAAAAACGTTCACTTGAACATGATGGTAGTCCAAGGGCCGCTAGATTACAATCTACTCCTCGAGCGTGACTACATTTACAGCATGGGTGCTATTGTTTCCTCACTCTTTCAGGTGATGTGTTTCCCGTATGAAGGCAGAATGGTACAGCTTGTTGACCAGCTTTCATTTCCCGATTCAAACACGGCTACGAGTCAAATACCATCCCTAAATGGTCTCTTTACACAAGGAATGTCTCTTCAACCTCTAGTTCATCCACCTAATTACGACGAGTGATTCGGTGAATTGAACGAAGCTTAGGGGGAATGCACCTTGGTTTGCTACAGCAGAGGAACCCAGATGAAAAAAACAGATTTCCTTGTAGGTTATATGATTAGTCTGAAACACCATTTCCTTGTAGAATTTGAGTATCAGTCTGAATATGATTGATCTGAAATACCATTTCCTTATAGGAGACGGGATCAGTCTGAAACAAGATATCCTCACAAATTATGTGATTGGAAGCTCACACCATTCACCTTTGTGTATTTCGATGGACAAAGCCAAGGAAGTGTTTTGTTTGCTCCGCCGATGAAATAATCCCACTTAAATGCAGGAAATTCCACAAGGTAATCAGAAATTTTCGTTTTCTCAACACCTGGGGGTATGCAAACCTTTTTGACGCAAGTGAAAAGCGACCAACGTAACTCTAACCCCGTAGTATTTTAATAACTTCAATTGCTTAGGTTAGGTGATTGGTCTGATCCACCATTCACCTTTGTCGGTGGCCCTGGTGAAGCAAAGGAGATGTTTTTTCGGAAACTATCCTACATAACCTCAGTAGTTCATTAACTCTTAGTCTTGTAGTTGGTCATTTCTAGCCTGCATACAAAAGGAACTGAGCAGAGTTTCGCATGGGGCGAGCTCACTAAAAAATGAACCTACAAAATAAGAGACATCTTTAAAGATGACTAGAACGAGCAATGTTTCCGCAAAGTTCAAGCTTGTTAAAAAATAAACCTAGCCACGAGAAATGTTTCTGCAAAGTTCAAGCTCATTAAAAAATAAACCTAGCAACGAGCAGTGTTACCGTAGGGTTCAAGCTCGTTAAAAAATAAACTTGCCACTTAGCATAGTTTCCAAAGATTCAAGCTCATTAAAAAATGAATCCATCCTCGGCAAATAACCTTTGTGATCGCATTGCTATCAGCGGTTTGAGCCTTGGTCATGTTCTTACCGTCACCTCCACTCGTTTACCGATCATACGCCTCCACTTGATTGTTTACCCTTTTGAGGAACAGCTGCGGCGAGTGATTCTACTAGCCACCCTCATTACGCTGCCATGTTTGAGAAGTTCCAAGCTTACTTGGAACCAGTTGCTACCCGGATACATCACTCATTCCTCAAAAACGAGTCTCTTTTAAGCTCTTTTTAGACTTGTAAAATATGAAAATATTGGTAAGCTACTGGCCTTTCTAGCTTGTTAAAGTAAAGGGAAGCGCCAACCCTCTATATTTTAATGTTTTTGGACCTGAGGGATCATTACACAAAAATATCGAGCGCTTGTCTTGTTCGGATCGAAAAAACTATCGAAAAGTCATCCCTTTCGTATTATTTTATACTTTTTCGGACTTAAGGGATTACCCCACGAAAAGGACTACTAGAGTTTCCTTTCCATCTCTTTTCAAAATCTATAAACATGAAAAGGACCAGGTTGTCTTTGTCGTTGAACTCATTAAAACAATAGCGACAAACTTGTCCATCCAGAGAAGAGCGAGTTTCACTGTCACTAGGCTCGCTAAAACATAGTGACAGGTTTGTCCAAAGGGAAAATTATAGAACAAGCATATGTTATTCTCCTCAAGCTTGACAAAAATAAAGAGGTACTGGTTAGCAATGACTAGGGAAAAAGGGAAAAAAACTTGAAGAACTTTATTGGTAGTAGGTCGCTCTTAAACATGACACCATGATTGAGTCGGGTTGGGTTATTCCGTTCACCATCACCATTGGTCCTCCGTACCATCCATGGGGTTAACGCTACCGATCCATCACAGTGTCGCCGATATGTTCAAGATAAGTCACTCAGAGAGTTCACCAACCCAGCTAACGCCTCATCCACTGCAATACCTTCACGCTCCATTTTTCATGAGTGCCACCCTGAATCTTGTATCATCAGACCGTTTTCACCTCCAGAAAATCATTTGCTTCATTTCATGTCGTAGATGTGGGATCCATTAAGGCCCTCCTACAACGGGTCACTTCTTGTCGACATCAGCTCATTATCCAAGAAGTTGACTTAGAAGCAACCCTTTCAGTACTTTGAAGCTTGCATGCCTCAATGGCAAGTTTTGCGTGGTGTTCGACATCAGGTCCTATATTCACACCACATGAATTGTACTGTAGTACCTTGAGGGTCATCATCATTATCGGTGATTCCTCTCATGCCTGTTAACATCTTACATCATTGGTTGGTAATCAGGCGATGTCTTTCCATGTTCGACTTGAGGACATCTTTTCACATGGATCGACTTGTACATTGGGCAAAGATTGAACGATTTTGAAGACCTCAGATCTAGTTTCATCCATCCGAGATGTGATATATTCAGGAAAATAAAGACATCAAATGTACTCCATAGCTGCACAGATGATCATGCAAGCTAAGGGATGATGACTCTACCAGAATCATCAGTCTTCCGCACAGATGGTTGTCTATCCTATGTACATGAAAATGAATTTATAAAGCTGAGAATGGGAATGCCCGCCTCAGCTAGATCATGAAAGTAATATGAAGATAATGTATTGTAATGTATTTTATACAGGTCACCTTTCAGTTTGAAAAACCTCGGATCCTCATGATAAAGCATTTCACCCAACATCAGAAGATTTACGACCTCATGCTTTAGGGGGCAACTGTTATAAACATATTTGGGCACTGCAACCCCAATCACATATGTTGATAAACCAAGGGCTCTCAAACCCCTAAAAGTGTTGCTTCACACCCTAAAAGATCAAGGTCAACTGTTTACATCATTTCCCAGAATTTCTCCCTTAAAAACTACTCAGAACTGGTCAAAACTGGACCATAGAGACTGCTCCATGCTGAGGGTGTGATGCATCTCACCTATTACACACAAAGGGTGTGATGCATATTGAAAATCCCTTCTGTAGGGTGCGATGAGCGAGAGAAGAAAAATGGTAGAGGCAGTTTGCTAGGTGGAAACTGAGAGAATCTTCTAGAAAATGCTCATATGACACTTGCCTCTCTGAATTCGCCCAGGGATGAGTAAGAGATTATGAAATCTCCAAGTGGAACCAAGAACTATCTGTGAAATGAAACTAATCAAAAACCTAGAAGCTGACTCACCCCTCTACAAATATCTATAAATGGATCCCTCATCCCAAAGATCGAAAGGCTGGAATTTTGTAATTTGTAAGGAAGTGCTGTTGGTTTCTCTTTGAGACATTGTATTGTTGGGTGATCTTGATTTTCATGAGGTGAAGAGGGATTTCATGCTGGGAGGATGATGCTGGATCAGACAACTAGGTTGTAATACTCTCTTCTATTTCTACTATCAATAAAGTTATTTGAGTTTTCCTCCATATACTTGTGCACTTATAAATCTTGTATTTGTGTATGCAATTATATGGTTAATGTACATCTGATTCTACATTGGTTATGGTATTATAGATCTCTATGCTTTGATGGTATTTCATTGTTTTGCCTCTACAGGTGTTCTTTGAAGTGGGACAAGTGAGAAAGGAGTGGCGAAGCTCTATCAAAGGAGAGAGGAAACAAGCAAGGAGCTAAGCGAAAGACTGAGGTTGGTGCTCTCTGCTTCTCTCTTATCTATCATCCATAAAGGAAAACACAAGTTGCTTTGAATTGTTTGTTTCTAAGATAGCTACCCATCTTAGTGGGACTCGCAGATCAAATAGTGACACTAGTTTTCCCAGAAACACCTAGGAGATGACACAGATCCAGCTTTGATGATAGACAAAGTCTGGACACATTGTTGGTTGTAATCATCTATTTGGCGACTCTACTAGAGGCCGAATCCTTTGGTGACTCCACATCATAGTTTTGGCTTCGTTTGTGAGGCATACTCAGAGAAATCCTCAGAAGTCACCAGTTGACCCAGTACCTAACCCTGAAAAGATCATCAAAGAAAGAAAGGTATCACAGAGAGGAGAATCAGGATCAGGTAAATCTAAACGATCCTCTATAACTCTGCAAGAAAGGATTGTAATAGAAAAATGCATGCCGAGAGTATACCCTTTAAAACTAGCAGTGGAGAAAAACTTTCAGAGATTCATAAAGCTCCTTATTATTTAGGTTCTCCATATCTTTAAGCTTGAAGGAAACCTCACCTCCTATCCCTTACACTCCTTTAGTCGTGTCATTTGCTACTCAGCTTTCTATCATTCAGACTGCCAATACTCTTCCATCCACCACGGCCATGGCAGGTCCACAAGCACTCACCAAAATGGAAAGAATCATAGCTGCTAGGGATGGACCTCTAGTACTACCCACTCCTTTGAATGCAATGCCTACTGGAGAATATCAAAAATACATGCCTAAGTTCACTGGGGCTGAAGGAATTATAGTTGAAGAACATCTTGAGTCCTTTTATAGCTATGTTGACAATCTAGATATTAGTGAAGACGATGTGTGGATGAGATTATTTGTCCAAAGCCTAGATGGAGGGGCAAGAAAATGGTTCAGAGAATTGAACCCTAGATCTATAACAGATATTGAGGCCTTAGATGATGTGTTCCTAAAGAATTGGGGGGATAAGAAAGATTTTCTCTACTATCATACTGAGTTTTGGAAACCTGAAAAGGAAAATGGGGAGTCACTTTCTGACTTCAACAAAAAATTTAATCACATGTACAACAAGATACCAGTGGAAGTGAAACCCACCCCTACCTCTGCTAAGCTTACCTATGCCAATGCCTTCGATTCTGACTTCTGCTTGCTGTTGAGGGAAAGAAGATGTGCTTCTTTGGCTGAAATGCAGGATGCAGCCTTAGAAGGAGAGCTGAACATCATGGCTACAAAGAAAATCAAGGGACATGTTGACCAAAGGAGACAGAGGGGTGAAACTTCTTCATATTCATACCCCAAGATAGATAAAATGAGAAAGATGATAGAGTCACTAGCCTCTCGAATCTCCAAATTATAGGTTGAGAAGCACCGAGGGAAAGGAAGAGTTCCTAATACCTTTGTTCCTAGGAATCTGAGTCCATATAGAAAAGCCAATGAGCAGTTGCAGATTATGCAAAGGAGCAAAGATACCAATGAAGACCAAAGGGTGAGGACCCATTTCTAGAATGTAGTCATGGAAGAGGAACAGTTTGATGAAGATGATGAGATCCATTACATGGAAGATGAAGGGAGTGCTTCCTTCTTGACCTTGGTTGCCTATGAAGAGTTGTTATTTAAGGACCAGTCCAGCCAAGAATGGGATGGTGGGGCTATTATACAAACCAATGATCAGCAAAGATATAATATGAGGTCGAAAATGAACAGTGCCAAGGAAACCTTGGTTCAAAGAGTTGCTGTCCCTGCAATACAACAAAATAATAAGCAAAAACGACCAGCAACTGATCCCATCATTCTCAAGGTCTCAGCTCAAGAGGTAAGAGGTCCTGACAAGTACCATTCTCCTTTCAGTTTTGAATCAGAAATCTAGAAGCTTAAAATATCTATATCTTTGGTAGAACTAGTGAAGAATGAAGCCTTTAAGAGACCCATCCTTGAGGCCCTTGAGCTTAAGGCCACTCAAGCATCCAACGACTAGGTGAATTTACAAGATGACAAACCTGCAGTCGTTCTTAGCCCAATGAGTGAACCTTCTGATGAAAATTCCCCATCATTATATGTCTCTTGACTATTCATGACAAAATACTCCACAATTGTCTGCTAGACATAGGTTCCACCCATAATCTAATGCCCAAGGCTGTCATGGATGAGTTGGGCCTTGACATCACTAGGCCTTATCATGACTTATTTTCTTTTGACTCAAGGAAGGTGAAATGTTTGGGGTTAATCAAAGACCTAGCCATCACCCTGTCTCAGCTAGCTATGAAGAGTATGATGATGGATATTGTGGTAGCAGATGTGCCCCCAAAGTTTGGCATGCTTCATTCTAGGGGATGGATCAAAAGATTGGGTGGAACATTACAAAATGACCTGTCCTATGCTACTATCCCAATTTTTGGACGTGAGAGTAGGAGATTATACAGGGAAGCCCAGTTAGCTTATATTATCAGTGATGAGCAACATCCCACTAATCATCCCATCTATGCTGTTGAAATTGATTTTGGAGCTTGTATTCTCCAAATAGAAGAATCCCAGTTGGCCTCCATGCAGCTCAGGAAACCAGTTTGTCAGATCACAGAGGAAGAATGTCCACAAATTTGGGACATGTTCTTTGATGGAGCTTGCTCTATGGAGGTTGTAGGAGCAAGTGTAGTTCTGGTATCTCCCACACAAGAATGCATACATTTATCTTTCAAACTAACTTTTCAAGTCACAAATAATATAGCAGAATACGAGGCTTTGGTATTGGGCTTGAACATTGCTAAAGAAATGGGCATCAAACATCTGAAGGTGTTTGGAGATGCAGACCTTATTATTCAATAGGTGAATAAGACATTCCAGGTGAGGCACCCCAGGCTGAAAGCATACAGAGATGAGGTATGGAAGCTCAAGGATTTGTTAAGTAGCTTTAGTATTTTATACATCCCGAGGGCTAAAAATCAGCTTGTTGACTCCCTTGCTGTGTGTGCTAGTATGTTTGTTCCTCCTTTACCTCCTCAATTGACTTATGAAGTCCAAGTAAAATACAGATCGGCATTGCCTGATAATGTCAAGTATTGGAAAGTCTTTAAAGATGATGAAGAAGTCAATAGGTTTCTCCAAGTCATTGATGAACTCTCTGAAATGAAAATTGATCAAGAGAATGAAGCCATGGAGGAATGCCATCAATCCCAGCTGAGAAACAAAATTGGTAAAGACAACATCGTACAACTACCTAGAAACCATATACCCAAAGGGCTGGTGCCTCTAGAGAAGCTGTTTGATAATAATGATGTGCCTTATAAGCCTACCCAGAAAGAAAATGAATCTACAGTCCGTAGAAACAATATAGGGAGTCCAGATCATCCAAAGTACATAAACCTATCCACCTACTTGTCTGTTGCCAAAAGTTCTGAATATTGAAACCTAATGAAGCAATTTGCTGATGTCTTCACTTGGGAATACAATGACCTTAAAACTTATGACAAGAACATCATCCAACATAAGATTCCACTAGAGAAAGACACCATCCCTTTTAAGTAGAAGCTAAGGCCTATCAACCCTCTATTACTACCTTTGATTGAAAAGGAAATTAAGAAACTGTTAGCTACCAATATCATAGTTCCCCTAAGGTATTCAGGATGGATAGCTAAGTTGGTGGTAGTAAGGAAGAAAAATGGAGAAATCATGCTTTGTGTCAACTTCAGAAATCTGAACAAATGCTCTAAGAAAGACAACTACCCCCTACCCAATATGGAACATTTGCTGCAAAAAGTTTCACGGGCTAGAGTCATGTCTTTCTTAGACAGTCTCTCAGGTTACAACCAAGTTGCTGTACACCCAGAAGATCAAGAGAAGACTGCCTTCACTACTCCTTGGGGCACTTTCATGTACTCCAAAATGCCTTTTGGATTGATGAATGCTGGGGCTAGTTTTCAAAGGGCCATGGACATAGCCTTTGTGAGAGAAAAGGACAAGTTTGTCCTTATTTACCTCGATGACATAACAATTTTCTCCAGCAATCACGAGGATCATTTACAGAATTTGAGGAAGGTGTTCCCTAAGTGTAGAAGGTTTGGAATCTCAATAAATCCTAAGAAATCACAGTTTTTTCTAGAAGAAGGAAAACTTTTAGGACATATTGTTTCCACTGCTGGTGTTAAGATTGATCCAGAAAGGGTCCAAGCAATACAGAAATTGTCCATCCCAAGGTCAAAAAAGGTCATTCAATATTTTTTGGGCAAGATTAACTTTGTGAGGAGGTTTATTCCAATTTTTTCAGAATTAGTGAAGCACATCACCTCCATGCTAAGGAAGGGGTCAGCCATAAAATGGACAGAGGCCGCAAGAAGATCTTTCGAAGCCATCAAAAGATCTATCATGGAGGCTCCCACCTTAGTCAGCCCAGACAACACCAAGGAGTTTTATATTTTCTCTTTTGCTTCTCATGATACACTTGCAGCAGTCTTGTTGCAGAAAAATGACGAAAGTATAGAACACCCAATGGCCTTCTTCATCAAAACTTTGAGGGATGCTGAATTAAGGTATGACTGCATTGAAAAAAAGGCATATGCCCTCATAAAGTATTTAAAGGCATTTTGAATTTACATTATACACTCCAAAGTGGTTGCCTGTGTACCTTCAGCTTCAGTGAAGGATATCCTAATGCAGCCATATGTTGATGGAAGAAGGGCCAAATGGATTTCAAAACTCATAGAGTTCAGCATAGAGGTAAAGCCCACCAAGCTAGTCAAAGGCCAAGGCTTGGCTCAGGTTATGGCTGAGGAAAATTGCAGTTTTCTAGACATAAATTGCATAGGAGTAGAATCAGGAGTTGAACAGGCAGAGGGGGTGACCGAAGAACAAGGGAAAAATCAATCACTAGTTGAGAATTTGGCTACTTGTGAGTGGTATTCTAGTATATCTCATCTCTTGTTGAAGCTAGAAGTCCCTCCAGGGCTCAGCTCAAGTTAGGCTAGGACCATCAAACTCAGAACAACCAAGTTCTGTATTAATAAGAACCTACTTTATTGGAAGGATCCATCTGGAATCCTCTTGAGATGCCCAGACAAGGAACAATCTATGGAAGTCATGCACCAATTTCATTCCAGCATTTGTGGAGGGCATCATTATTGGAAAACCACAGCCCACAAGATCTTGAGGGCTAGGTATTATTGGCCTACTCTATCCTCTGATGTATTTTCATTTGTGAAGTCTTGTGACAGATGCCAGAGGTTTGTAGGAAGACAACAGCTGAAAGCTTTGCCCTTGAAGCCAATACACACCAATGGTCCCTTCCAGCAGTGGGGTTTAGATTTCACGGGGGAGATTAATCCACATTCCAGTGGCCAGCATTGGTGGATTTTAGTATCCACTGACTATTTTACCAAATGGATTAAAGCCATACCCACTAAGAAGGCTAATCACCAAGTTGTCATAAAGTTCTTAACTGAGAATATTTTCACTAGATTTGGATGCCCAACCAAACTAGTTAATGATAATGTAGCAGCTTTCAGAGCAAAGGAATTGATGGACCTGTGTGAATCAATGGGCATTAAATTAGTGCATTCTACCTCATATTATCCTCAAGGCAACGACCTGGCAGAATCATCCAATAAAAGTATGGCAAGGATAATCAAAAAGCTTTTGGAGGACCTGCTCTGATACCAATTGTTGGAAATAATACTGAGAGGGGGGGTGAATCAGTATTATCAGATCAGTAAAAATTTTTCATTTTCTTACTCAGATTCATATACGCTACTTTAGTTAAGGATATCCACATGTATACACGACTATGTCTGAAGAAACTAGTGTATATCCAGATTATTTATAAGTCAGATAATCCATTACATGTTGATCTTTAGATAATGCATCAGAACTTCATTGACCATATGAATAGTAAATAGAAGCAATAAACAGAACAGATCATCACACACAAGAAGCACACATGAACACCATGATGTAAGGTGGAAACCCAATGTGGGTGAAAACCACCTGCTGCAATTTGTTTCTATCTTCCTTTAATAAGAAACTTCTTTTACAATGTACTGGTGCAGTCCTTTACCAGTACGCAGAGAGCTACAACCCTCTCTCGTTCTCCAGCTTCTTCTAGAAGGGAGCTACTACCCCCATAGTTCTTGTACTAGCTAAGATACTAGTACGTAGGCGTCGACCTACAATCTTCTCTCCTCCAGGTACCACGTTTCATAAATTTTCAGACTGGATACACTGAAGCACAACTCTATAATCTGAAGGCCACGTTTCATCCAATTTTCATACTGGACCCATCAATATCATTCAAGCACACAATCAATCAACACTAGCATTATCAATCTCTGAATCACCCAATACTGAATCAATGAACCCTGTCAACAAAAAGCAGTCACCAGAACATAGAGCAGAACCCTGAACTCTGCAACACTATTCAGAACCAACTGTATCATCAAAATCATGCATTAAAGTGCATACGCTACTTGGACAAACCAAACCCGTGTACATACGCACTTTTACCAAAGCCAACCAGCGTACAGATCTATAAATATTCAATCGTGACTTGCAGCGATTTCAAACTTAAGTTATAACCAGTTCAGATCATTACATGCGTCAGTATACAGATCTAGAATAAACATAATCAATCATATAGAGATAGTTCATTTCAAACCATGTGATCTCGATCTATCCTTAGATCTTGTTCTCCATCAACTTGTGAGATCCCTCCTTAGCTTAGATCAAGCAACCCATAACCTGCATACTGGATCTCATCCTTCATCAGATATTCAAGACTTTCTCAATACCTTTGCCTAATGATCTTCTTCTCCTTTTATAGTCTTAGGCCTTTTACAATACCACGGTCCAAAACCATAGCAAACTAATACCATGAACCCAATACTAGGGATCAACACATCTGACGAGATACTACGGTCCAAAATCATAGGTTCAAATACCAAGGACTAACTACCAGGTACCAAAAGTAAGTTTTCCCACATGTACGCACTTTTCCGTGCATGGAAGTGCATGCATACGCATACACGACTTCTGATCAACAATCCCGCGTGTATACACATTTTTGTATATAGAGAACTTGCGAGTATAACCTGCGTGTATACCCTACTTGGTATATAACGAACCTGCGTATATACTCAGCTTTCTTCATTCTTTGTAGTCTGATCATCAATTCTTTGCTACTGATCTATTGCACTATAATCTATCATCTTGCCATCAAGGACAACACTTGTATCATAATGCCAACAACAACTTGGATAACTGGTGAATTGCTACAAATGACGACTTGTTGAGCATGATGTTGATGCAGGATGCTTTCCACAAGTAGTGGATTAACACATCAACTTATCTAGTCATTCAAAACCGTCATTCTCTATAAGTCAATTATGTTGACTGAAATTAGGGAGAATGGTCTGGCAGAGGACAACCATTCTTCCTGTATCAAGTATGTTGACCAAAATTAGGAAGAATGAGCATAGAGGCCCAAAATCACTCAATTGAGTGGGTGTCTTTCAGCATCAGACTTAGATTCTCCAGATAGGTTGAGTGAGCACATTTAACATCGGGCTCGAAATTAGTCATGAAGAACAAGGTGTTTGCAGATTCACCATGAGTCAAAGATATTGACTAGGATGATGGTGAACCAAGACTAGTATGTATACCATGTGTCAGAGGGACTAGAATTATGGTGACTAGTTGATGCTAATGTTATACCATGTGTTAGGAGTACCGACCGAGATTATGGTGGTGATGCACCATAGGTTAGAGGTACTGAGCAGAATTATGGTACCTAGTTGATGTTGTAGATATTTACCATAGATCAAAGATGCTGACCAGGATTATGGAAATTAGATGATGTTGATTCTGATGATAAATGATGAACCTTTTCTTAGAGAAATTTGTCAAGAGAATATATGGTAGTCATAATGAATACCTCCCTAGCTAAGAGGGAGTGGTGAATTTTGCAGTTATGGTCGTGTTGAAAATTAGAAGCTCAGGGATGAATTTCAAATAAAATCTCATTTTTGACTTCCTAAAATTAGGAAGTCATGTCTAGCATCTCGAGTATGACTTTCCAAAAATAGTAAACCACCTTGCATCAATTGGTAATCAAGTATAGTTGAAGGAAAATCACTTAACTTATCATTAATCAATCCTGATAGTTCAATCTCAACTTAATCATCAATACTATTAATATTATTAATATTATCCTTTATGATACTATGATATTATTATTCAAAGGAATGACAAATCACCTTACCTTCACCACCTCAATCACTTCGCACCTCTCTCCTTGATGTATTTCATGGCTCTACGTAACTCTCTCTCTCTCTCTCTCTCTCTCTCTTAATGATACGTTACACTTTCTCTTACGCACTTATTAGAGATATGGTATATTCCTCTTACACTCATTAAAGGCATGTCGTAAAATATTCCTCTTACGTTCTCTTTAATGCATATGTTACACAGTCCTTAACTAAAGCATGCATACCTCTCTTAATAGCATAAGTTACTAAGGCATGTGTTCCTATCTTAATGGTATAAGTTACTAAGGCCAGTGTATCTCTCATTAATGGGATGAGTTACATTCCCCTAAATGGCATATGTTACTCTTCCTCAAGGCATGTGTATTTCTCCTCCTCTATGATAAGAATTTTTTGATCCTCCTATATATGTGTCTCATGTCTTCTCACGTAACTACTACTATTTGTGCATTGTGAAAGAAGAATTAAAACTTAAGAGATAAAGCTGGAGAGACTTGAAGAAGATTGTGAGAGAGAGAGACTTGGAGGGTAAGAGCAGAACTTGGTGAGCCAAGGTTGATTCAGTGCTTAAGTGTCTCAGTGTTTATTCAGTTGAAGGGGAGGTTGATTCAGTGTTTGCATCTGATGTTGCTACCAGTGATATTCATGCTACAACTTGCTCAGATTTGGGTGAACTTACTCATTCTCTTGATCTTTCATTGTACTTTGTATCTTTGTTGAACAATTGATATCTAAAAAAAAATGGTTGGGTTTTGTTGGAAATACTGAGAGGGGGGGTAAATCAGTATTTCTTTTCAACTATTATTTTTCCAATTAAAACATTTATATTCATAACACAAGATGAACAACAAGAATAAACGATTTTATTAATATAATCTTTGCAACAAAATAGATACAATATATATATGGTTCCAATCTGTTGCCAAGCACCAACTTGGACTTTTGTGAGGCTCCAACCTCCAGAGCACCAACTCTATTTTGTCAAGGCACCAACCTTGGACTTAGGAGCACCAACTCCCAGGACACCAATCCTTCCAGTTCTAAGGCACCAACCTCAAGGGATCCAACCCTCTGTTGTCAAGGCACCAACCTTAGATATAGGAGCACCAACTCCAAGGACACCAATCCTACCAACTTCTGAGGCACCAACCCCAAGGGCAATGACCCAATCTTGTCAAGGCATGTTTGATAGTAATGTTCTGTTCCCAAAACTCTTCTTTACTGAATTCTATCTGTTTGCAGCTTCATTGTGGTCTCCATGCTATAGCATCAATGGCAACCAAAGTTCATATGAAGATTGCTTTACAACTCTTCATACTGTCCACACAGAGTCTGCAAAAGTTATCTCATGATGATATCAAATGGCCAACATGATCTTTGATAATGTCTCCACACAGCTTAAGTGAGTCTACCATTAGCTGCACTAAGCTCTGCACAAGAACCAACTCTATGTTTCAAGCCTCTGTTCTACCATTGACAAAAAAATGCTTCAGGTGTGACTGCTTCTCGTTGTTCTCTTACTTCCCAGAAACAAAATCACATATGCTTCAATACCAGTGTTGGCTACTGCTCCCTTCAAACTATGTCAAATAAAATTTAATTTATTATATCACAGAATAGTTCTTTAGAATGCATAATGTACCTGATTAATTCATCTCAGGTCTGAATCTTTCACAGGGTAACATGATCAACAGAGTTGCTCGTCTTTCGACTGCCTCCTGTCTGGTTGGACCTTCGTCTTCCTTCTGTCCTGCTGGACTTTTGGCTTCCTTCTGTCCTGCTAGACCTGCTGGACCAGTTCGCCAACGACCACCTTTCCTTGTTCTTTGTTATATATGCCCTCATACACCTGACCTTTGGCTTCCTTTTCATTCGCGCTTTGGCTTCCTTTCTTCTTCTACTAGACCTTTCGGCTTCCTTCTTCGCTTGCTTGATCTTTTGCTTCCTCTACGCTTGCTCGACCTTCGGCCTCCCGATCGCTCGCATCCTCCGTCTCTTCAAGTTCACAAGTCGTGAACTATTATTTATTTGTTATATTGGACGCCCAAGATCAATCCCAAAAATAAAGCATTTCAGCTGATATATATATATATATATGACTTTTGCAAATCACCAAAGGACACATTCATTGGAAGGAGAGGCCGACTTATGAGTTTGCACATTAAAATATATCTCGGAGAGTCTTTTATCCATAGACTGATTACTCACGGAAACCATATAAGAGCCCTTATACTCACACGGTGTTCCCACCAGCCACGTCACTATCTCAATCGCAATCGCAAGTTCCTGGAGGTCTTTTATAACTCACGCCCATTGCATAGCCGATGGCCGATGGCCGATACTGGATGCGATATGATTATAAACTATTTTTTAATGAATCCATCGAGTCCACAGTATATATCGCAATCGGCACTTTATAGTGTGGCAAGGCTTTACAATATATGCAATATGCGATAATATATTAAATCATATTGCAATGATGTAGTCGGGTCCGCGTTATTATCGCAATCGCGATTTTAACGTGACAAGGGCTTTAAATGCTGCGATACATAACTCCCGATATGACGGACGTGATATACCAGTAGGGCGCGATATAATGGGCCTAATGGTTAAGAGCATGTGTTTCCTCCTAAGAGGTCACAGGTTCAAAACCAGAGGGAGGTAGAGTATGTATGCCTTCGTAGACTTAGCAGTCAAATCGCTGCGCGGAGGTGGGTCCCTTGTCCCACAAACAAGGGGATCTCATACACCAATTTGGTGTCTGGCTTGGTCGTGACCTTAAAAATGGATATTATTATTATTATTATAATAGGACCATCAGGTCCGCCACTGTATATCGTAGTTGGGGGTTTCGGGGCTGACAGCCCTTCATAACTTGCGATATGAGAGTCCCGATAGGCGGATGCGATATAACAATACATCATATTGTAATGGCCCGTTATATAAATATAAGATACATATATAATATATATATATATAGTATATATATATATATATATATATATATATTCGCAATCGCATATTTTAATGTGGCAAGGCTTAAAGCCAGAATACAAGGATACATATGAAATACACAGAAAACCCTGCTCTGAAACACTTAGCCGAACTTCAAGTATTTAACTCCCGGACATATATTATATATTATATACTCCTTTGCTCTTTCCTCTATGCTTCTCTTGCTCCTCTGATCGGTCTTCCTTTCGATTCTGATAGTTCTTACTCTTAGTATATGCGATACTTTTGATAGTTCTTCCTTTGGCTTCCGATAACTCTACTCCTCCAACACTTCCAATATGGCTCCTTGGGCATATATTACATGCGATACTTCCGATATGGTTGTTTATGCTCCTCCGCTACGTGTTCCTCTTTGTTTCTTAGTTCTTACCTTTTTCCATTGTGTGTTCCTCTTTGCTTCTTCCGTTGAACTTCTTCCTCTGGATTTTCTTTGACTGCTCTTGTTCTGAGCTTCTAATGAGCTCTTCCGATGGTTTCCCTGATGGCTTTGCTCCTTGGCTTCTTACTCTTGTTTCTTCATGGATCTGCTCTGCTTCTCCTTGGCTTCATATCATCATTTAGTATCCTAGAATATTGCCATATTGACATACTCCTATTGCTTCATGGATCTGATCAACTTGGCTTCACATCATTGTTTACTGTTCTGAATATTGCCATATTGACATCAATGACAACTTATATTAACAATCTCACCCTTTGTTATTGATGGCAATATTCTTCTTCTCTCCCCCTTTGACATCAATGACAACTTATATTAACAATCTCACCCTTTGTTATTGATGGCAATATTCTTCTTCTCTCCCCCTTTGACATCAATGGCAAAGGAGTGCACAAGAACTCCCCCCTATCGAACTGCTACTCTTCTTCATGAATAATAGATCTTCATGGGTCTGTTACTCCCCCTGTCATAGTGCTCTTGTTTTTACTCAAGATAGAAGGATTGTTGCAACTAGCACATTATCCCCTCTTCATGTCTCAGAACTACTTTATCATGGCTTCAACAATGCTTCAGTTTTGTTAGATGCTGCCAACTATTCTTGCTTCATACTTCATTCCTAGATGTATCTGTTTGTTTGAAGGTTGCCTTTATTTGTGTCCATAATTTACCTGTTCCCACATTCAATCCCTAAGTTGAGGCATAAACTTCTGTAATAACAGCAACATGGTTATTTTCCCTATTTCTCTAGTATTAGATGACATTCTCTGTTGTTCCAATTTCTACTTAGTGATCAAGTGGAAAACATCTTCAACAATAGTTCAAAGAATAGCTAAGAGATCAATTCTTTAATGCAGTGCTCCTGAGAGATGATCTTTATCAAAGAATTATTGTTAATGTAGCTCAATAAGGATTTCATAAGGACCCTTTCACGAATAGCTTCTGAAATAAGGATCAAGAATCACAGGCTCCCCCTAACTGTATGCATCATCTCTTTTGGCAGAGTCTTCCCATCAAATGCTTAGATTGTCAAAAATCAGGCCAATAACATGTGTTGTTGGTTGGAGAGTTCAAGGGACTTTCGGATTGTATTTGCTTCCTTCTCCATACTTGTGTAACTTTCTTCTTTTTCATGGTTCTAGCTTGTGTAAGAGCCCAAGTTAAGTTACAATCACGTGCCATATGACCAATGTTATGACACTTTAAGCATTCTACATTGTTCATGAATAAGAATTCATGATTTCTTCCTGCAAAATTGTTCCTTGGAGATTGTTGGGGACCATAATATCTATCTTTATGATATGCTTGGGGACCATAACATCTATCTTTATGATATGCTCTACAATCTTTTGCCATGTGTCCAAAGATTGTACAAGAATAACAATAACCAAGAAATAAACTTTGGTACCTGGGAGATGGAGATTTCCTTGATATACTTCTGAAGCCTTTCTGTCTTGAGATCCTTTGATGATAACCATTGCTTCTAGCATCCTTGACATTATCTACATTTCTTCTTGGAGCAGGATTTCTTCCATTGTTGCCTTGATTTTTTTCCTTGCCTTTGCTGGAATTGGGAGCATCACCATTTCTTTCTGGCTTCTTCACATCCCTTTTGTTTGAAACATTATCATTCTTGTTTGAGGATTCACCTGCATAACCGAGACCTGATTTATCAAATGGACATCTTTGATGGCTGAGCATGTCATCCAAGGCTTGAGAGCTCTTCAAGGTTTTTTTCATCCCTTCAACCTTTTTCCTGAGGAATACAATCTCTTCTTCCAATCTTTCACACTCATATTTCTTCTTAGCAAGTTGTTTCTCAGTTTCTTCCTTGATATGAGCAGCTTCATTTGCTTCTATTTTAAGGGAGACGATATCTAACTTCATTTTGAAGATTTCTTCATTTTCCTTTGCTGGACTACTCTCCATTTCTTCCTTGATCCTTGTAGCTTTACATGTTTCGGCCTTGAGAAGTTTGATGTTAGATTTTAATTTGAATATTTCTTCATCCTTTGCTTTTAGTTGACATATCATGGTGTTTCTCTCCTTTTTGCTTCATCAACATGTTCTTCTATGATTGCCAATGCTTCCATTGTCTTCTCAACTCCTTGTTCTAACTTTCTTGCTTCTTGTAGTTGAGATTTGAGAGAGGAGACCTCTACTTTGTACTGACCAATCTCTTCCTCAAGTTTGTTCAAGCTCTTGTGCCTTTGTTCAAGTTGACTTGACAAGGTATCTTCCCGTTTCTTTGCTTTATCCAATTGATTTGTCATGGATATGACTTCTTCGTGCTGCTTTCTTTTGCTTTGATGAAATTCCTTCTTAAGCCTGGCAAGCTCTTCATCCCTTTCCTATATTTGAAGCTGGACAAGGTCAACTTTCTTCCTTGTTTGGTCTTGGTCACCAGCTAGTGCTTTCTTATTAAGTTCCTTGTTTTCCTTTTTCAAATTGATAATCTCTTCCATGGCAGCTGTAAGTTGAGCGAGGAGATCTTCTACAAAATCTTTTTCATTCTCTTCATCTTCTAGGTCTTCTTTAGCCTTGATGTCATCATTCTCATTTTCAGCTTCTATGATGGGTTCTAGATTTTCTTCTTGATTTCCATCATCTTCTTGATTGATGGTCATGGTCAATGCTCCTTTTGAGTGAAGGTCATGAAGTTTGTCCCATATACCCTTTGCTGACGAACATTTTCCTAAATTGTTCTTTATAGAATCAGGTAGCCCATTCAAGATTGCCTTCATTTCTTTTGCATTGTACTCCTTGGATTCTCCATCCATCATGCTATCAACAATCACTGATTTCCAGATTTTAATGCCTTGAGTCTTTAATAAATTCCTCATTCTTGCTTCCCATATATTAAAGTTTCCATTGAAACATGAAGCCTTCTCAAATTGATTGTCTTCTATTTCAGTGGTAGAGGGAGACACATCTTTAGGAGGATTGGGGACTTTCTTCCTTGACTTCGCCATTTGTGTTCTAAAGATCAACCTTCAAGCTGTTTAGGCTTTGAGTGAAGGTATTGGCTCTGATACCAATTGTTGGAAATACTGGGGAAGGGGTGAATCAGAGTTTCTTTTCAACTGTTATTTTTCCAGTTAAAACATTTATATTCAGAACACAAGATGAACAACAAGAATAAATTCTTTTATTAATATAATCTTTGCAATAAAATAGATACAATATATATATGGTTCCAATCTGTTGCCAAGCACCAACTTGGACTTTTGT